>CAUYRT010011286.1:0-44330 GCA_963574885.1 Lepilemur ruficaudatus | reverse complement strand
TTTTTTTTTCTTTTTTGTTTTTTTGAGACAGAATCTTACTCTGTTGCCCGGGCTAGAGTGCCGTGGCATCAGCCTAGCTCACAGCAACCTCAAACTCCTGGGCTCAGGTGATCCTCCTGCCTCAGCCTCCCAAGTAGCTGGGACTACAGGCATGCGCCACCATGCCCGGCTAATTTTTTCTATATATTTTCAGTTATCCAGCTAATTTCTTTCTATTTTTTTTAGTAGAGATGGGGTCTCACTCTTACTCAGGCTGGTCTCGAACTCCTGAGCTCAAACAATCCGCCCGCCTTGGCCTGTCAGAGTGCTAGGATTACGGGGGCAGAGATTCCTGGCCTAGCATTGAGCACCCAATAAATACATACAGACACTCAGAGAATCTTCACAGCGAGAATTACTCCAAAACACATTACTTCCAGAACACCCATCAACTACATCAGCTACAAATCTTCAATTTGCAAAGGAAATTCAGAGCAAGACAGGCCCAAGTTATAGAGAGATTTAGTCGCAAAATTGAATAAAAAGTCCAGAAGATTCTGATGTCTTTTTCTTTAGCCCTGGGTCACTTAAAATGGGGACACACTAGGATTTCTTTCTTCATTAATGGGTAAAAACCCATGTGGTAAGACAAGGAAAAGCCTGAACCACCAGAAGCTAAACATTCTCACGGGCAGCCGAGTCAAGGTCCTGGGGGGATGATTCAGCCTCCTCTGTGCGCAGCCACCTATGGCTGTGACAGCCAGGAGGGACATCGGGAGCTTCCTGGCAGCTTGTCCGACCGTGCAAACGGCATTCCAACGTGCTGCTGGCAGAAGGGGAGTGGAGGCAACACACAGGGCACACAAATCAGTGCCTGGCAGAAAGGCTGCAGCCCGGGGGCTGGCAGATGGAGCCTGCCGGATTCCACGCAGCTGCAGGCTCGGCGTCAGAGCTCCTCTCGAAGCAACGGCTCTGGCACGTCACAGTGTGCATGGCCTGCCACCAAGGACATCGAATTAATAATGCATACTTAGCATTTAGGTACCACTGTTGTGCTGGCCAAGTCATCAGTACATGCATTTTATATTTCTTCCAGGGATTGCTTCCCAGAGAGATTATTGTCGTGTTACTGATAATGAAGCCAGCAGTAATGAGAACTGGCAAGGTGGAAGTCACCCTGAAGTCATAGCTCCCAGAGATACACAAGAATGGTGACCATCGATGAGCAGGGGAGGGAAGGGAGGCCTGGAAGTTCTGGTCACGTGGCCTAACCAGGTCTCGGTTTTTATCTGAAGATGAAGAGAGTGGGCCCCGTGGTCTCCCATTTCCTTCCAGGTTAAACATCCTACATCATGGGCACTTTGTTAGGCTGAATGGAAAGTTCAGGCAGAGACTGCCTTCTTTAAGGAGCTGTTTTCCATCCCCGACTCCTGTCTCAATGACCAACCTCAATAGTAGGGCTGTTGTGTCCCTCATGGGCCTGTGTACTGTGTCCAGGCAAGTGGGACCCGGAGAAGAGTCACGCAGAATTCACTTACAGACAGGTGGTTCTGAACCCTTTAATTTGCTGTAAATTTGAAAATCTTGGTAACAAACAAAAGTGAACTGACAGCCTTTGGATGCTGGTCTAGCATAATTTATTTTATTTCTTTTATTTTTATTTTCATTTTAGAGATGGGGTCTCACTCTGTTGCCCAGGCTAGAGTGCAGTGGCATGGTCATAGCTCAAGCACTCCTCCTGCCTCTGCCCCCAAGTAGCTGGGACTGCAGGTGCATGCACCACGCCCACTGGATTCTGTATATGCTTCAGCCAGGTCGCTGCTACCCCAGCCAGCCTCCCCTGCTGTGCACAGATGGCACATTTGCTGCTGGCGGCTATTGTGAGAGGTTTGTCTAAATGGCATTAGGTTCTTTACAGATGCCCCTGTCTGCCACCCAGGGCTCCATGCTCACAGCTGTGTGGCTTCTATCTCCCAGTGTTCAGGTGGGAAAATGGGGTGTCCCATCTCCAGCAAGAAAAGCCTCAGCAATGTGTGCAAATACCCCAAGTAGCTCAGGCCTGCTGGGAGAAGTCTGAAGAAGTCCACCCTACTGCCAGTCCAGCTGGGCTGCTATCACAAAATATCATAGACTGGGTGGCTTATAAACAACAGAAATTTATTTCCCATGGTTCTGGAGGCTGGAAGTCCAAGACGACGGTGCTGCAGATGCGGGGTCTGGTGAGGCTGCTTTCTGGTTCACAGGCAGCAGCTTCTTACTGTGTCCTCACATGGTGAAGCAGTCAAAGATCTTTTGGGGGTCTCTTTTATGAAAGCACTAATCTCATTTATTAGGCTCCATGCCGGTGACCTAATCACCTCCCAACACCCCCGCCCCCAATGCCATCACCTTGGAGTTGAGGATTTCAACATACGAATTTGAGGTGGTCACACACATTCAGACCATGGCACCTGCCCACATCTCTTCCCCATCTGCAGCAAAGTGTGACAGCTACTACTCAAAGCCCATTCTCCCCTGCAGAACCCCTGCCTCGTCGGGGCTAGCGAGGTGCCTGCAAAATCATGCTGTGGCAGGCTCCCTCATACTAGGTGTGACCATGGACTGAGTTTTAGGAGATGAGATTGAAACAGAGTGTGCTGGGAAGGACTTCTAGAGGGCTCTTTAAAAGAGGGACACACTGACGAAGAAAGGTATTCTGCCTTCCCCAACCCTCACGTTTTCCCTGGAATGCAGACGGAATGGCTGGCAGTCCAGCAGCCAACTTGAGCCATGACGTGACCTGAAGAATAGATGTCTCACACTGAGACGGTCGGGCAGAAAGTGGAAGGCACCTGGATGTCCAGGTAGGACCTGCCATGCCAGCCTGGCTCTGTCTACCCCATGGAAAAAAAACTTCTACCCTATTTAGGTAAATTGACTGTTCACTTGAGTTTTCTCTTAACTATAGACAAATTTAATCCTAAATGATATGCAACCCCATGCAATAACCACCATTTTGGAGATGTTAGTGGACCTGCCTCTCCTCCCTGAGCAGCAGCAGTGGGTCCTAGCGGTGACCCCTGGCTCGCAGTGTAGTCCCTGTCACACTCCACCCACGCGTCTGGAGCGGGCAGGTCCTGCTCTCCGCTGCTTGACTCCATCTCCTCCTCCTCGCTCGTGATCAGGCAGGAACCGAGCTAGAGGGGTGTCTAGCTTTAGTTTTTTGTTTTTGTTTAGTTTTTACCAGGAGGGATGAGGGCAGCTCTGTCAGCCCCAGCAGTACAGGCAAGAGGAAAAGGCCTGGGAGTCAGAGCCAGCTCCGGGACACAGAAGACACAGAGGCTGGCGCACAACAGGAAGAGAGGTGGTGAACCGCACGTGACGTGGATGGGGGAAGAACAGAGGAAAACACACCGTAAATACCAAGAGGTGGAAGAGCGTTGCTATGGCAATGCAGGGCTTGGGGCTGGGTCGGCAGAGGTGCTGCTGTGAACAAGGGACTGAAGATGAAATGCAAAGGGCGGAGATGACCGACCGAGAGCTCGGCCCCAAGCAGTGAGAGCCCTGGCTACCACGTCACCCACGGCTCACCCACCGGCCTCAGCCCCTCTGACTTCCAAACATGGAATACGACTCTAAAAGCCAAGGCAGAGCACAGACCAGCCCTGGCCTGGCTTCTCCAGTCCTTCCAGAGCATCTAGTCTTGCTTTTCATTTGTTTTAGAAAGAAAATGATGATCTCCCATCATGACTGCTTCCGGGGCTGGCTTCTCCTGAGCCCACCATTTGGAATCATGTTTCCCTCCTCTGTTGCAGCACTGAAAAAAGAAATCTCCTTTTTCCTTCCTTCTTTTTTTGTTTTTAAAAATTTTTTGAGACAGGAGTCTTGCTATGTTGGCCAGGCTGGCCTCAAGTTCCTGGCCTCCCAAGGAATCCTCCCATCTCAGCATCCCAAGGACTACAGGTGCACATCACTGTGCCTGGCTCCCTTCCTTCCTTCTCAACTTTCAGTTTTTATTTTGTGCGAGAGCCCCTAATTGTGCACAATTACCTGACGGGGTGAAAACATTCCATGCCAAACTCAGACGTGCAGGAAAAAACCTGGCATTCCTAATTTCCCATAACTGCTTTGAACTTGCTCTGATGTTCCCATTCCTATTCAGCGTTTAGGGTCCTGAAGGGGAGAGCTGGAGGGAAGAGGACTTAAATCCACCAGATAAAGGAAGCTCAGTCTGGTTTCATTTTGTTAGCAGTAACCCATGGTGCTGTTAAGAAAATAGTCAGACACTGCAAATTGTCTCGGCAAGGCAAAATCTTTACTTCTGATCAGAAGGGCACGTGGCAGCAGCAAGAGCAGCTGGCCAGCACGCTACAGGGAAGTTCTTCACCTTTTATCCCTAACGCAGACCGAGGACTGTGTCTCGTCCCATTGATAGGGACTTTGACTGCACAATCTTGTCCTTACCTGATTGGCTAAGGCGTGTTGCTGGGGTAAAAGGAGAACAAGGACTATATGGCATGGCTCTTCCTAGCTAAAGGAATTCTAGGGAGTAAGTATTTTTATCTGGGCATGTTGGTGCCCTTAACATAACCAGGGTTCTGTAGTTTCAAAAGGGGGTGTGGAGGAATGGGAATGGATATGGGATAGGCAGCTAACATTGTCTATCAGGCTGCGGGAGTAAGACAAGATATTTAACCTTTCTGGGCCTCAGTTTCTTCAGTTTTTTTCCCCCATTTCCTGCTGATGAGAAAGTTTCTTCAGTTTTAAAATGACAATTGGACTAGAAATAAAACTCCAAAAATTTTCATCAAAGAGTCCCAATCCCAATAGTCAATGATAGCCAACCCCTTTTCCCATTCCAATTCTAGGGATAAAGCTGACAGAGACCCACAAAATTTCACTGAAGTCTCATATTTAATCTTGAAAACTCATGAGTTTTTCATTCCGGGTCATAAAATATTTAGTTTCATATAAAAATATATACTTTTAAATCTATAAGTAAAATTGCCACATGTTTGTCCTATGATTTTGCACACACCCCTCCTCAGGGCACGTGCACCCCAATTTGAGAAAGAAACTCTTAAATTCTTAAAGCAATGATAGGGTACAATTGGGTTTTCCGGTTTCCGCGTGGAAGGGTTTCCTGCGAGGTAGGCATTTGGGAGACCCCTGGGAGATGGGCAAGGGCTGCTGGCTGGTGCTGCTGAAAATCATAATTTTATTATATTTTTAAAAGGTTTTTTTGGTATTTTTTCTTTTCTTTTTCTTTTTTGATATTTTTTAATTGATATATCCTAGTTATACATTGATTAGGGATTTTTTTTTTCATTTTGAGACAAGATTGCACATGTTGCCCACGCTGGTCTCAAACTCCTGGCCTCAAGCAATCCTCCTATCTCGGCCTCCCAAGTATCTGGGACTATAGGCATGAGCCAGCATGCTTGGCTAGTTGGGGACTTCTTAAGTTAACACTGCAAATAGTGGTGGCCCCATTCACGGGATGATGCAGAAGAGCCAGGGGATCATGGGGCCTGCTGCTTCCTTCCCAAGTTCCAAGAACAATACCTGAGAAATAGGCCTGCTTGGTGTACTTGACCCCGTGTCAAAGAAGCAAACCTGAAGTAGCAACTTCTCCTTACTTGGCTCACTCTCCTAGTCCCTTCCTCTTTATCCAGTGTCTAGGAAGGAGAGTGCTGACAGGCAAGGACCCAGAGCCATCTCAGGACAGGAGAGCGTGCCCTCCCCACCTGCACTCCTCACTTCCCCGGTGGCATGGATCAAGCAGAGCTCATTGGGCATCAAACCCTACTCCTGGGATGACTCATACCCTACTCCTGGGATGACTCATATTTCCCCAAGGTTGAGAATTTTTTAAACACTCATTTTGTGTACTAATGATGATAAGAAACCACTGCTTTTGAGAAGTGCCAATAGATAAACATGCCCCCAAATGTGTTGGAATATGTTGCACAGAACATTCTGGAGATGATAAAAGGGCAGTGGGGTACCCTGTGGAGGGATACGGCATCTCTAGAACTCCCCATGCAGATTCATAACACCTGTTTCCATATTAAGGCTCTGAGAAGTCCTGCAGCAAGGAGACCAGTTTAGGTCTCCAGAACTTCCTAAACATGCATGAACGCAGAACTCTTTTTTTCATTGCCAGCCTGTTCACCACAGAAGGAATATGTTTCCTCACATTATTTCAGGAGAACACCACTTTAGGAGACAGAGCTCAAACTGGCTGGACTTTAGCAGATGTTAATCCGCAGTCTATACGTTGTGTGTGCTCCCACAAAGCTTTCCTTGATGTTTAAGATGTGAGATGAGAGGTCAAGGATTTCTGTCTTTTATTCTCAGCGGACATTCTGCTCACTGTTGCCCTGGATGGATCAGCTATCTCCTATTTTTCTCCGTCCGAGGATGGCAATACTCACTTACACTGTGGGAATGAGTTGTGATCCGATACACATAGCACCTTGGTAGAGACGGGTCTCACCCCTCTTGATTCTGTATTCTGGGTTCGGCTTTGATTGAAATGGAGAATGGTAAAATGCATAAAGGTTTGATTTTAAATTGTGTAAATTATGTAACTATGAAGATTAAATTTGTGCTGAGAAGAGAAAAAGGGAAAGAGAAGAAAAAGGAACCCCAAAAGGAGCTAAATGAAAAAGAGAAGTGATCAAGCAGTGGGTGGAAGGCAGAGCTGGAGCGGGACTGCCGGGAGGCTTTGTTCTCACAGGCTGTGCAGAGCAATGTGGCCACCGCATGGCCCACGCCCTCCTGCCCTACAGCACAAATGAAATACGTCTGGGCTGGGATGCCTTTTGTAAAAGACAGAGGTTGGGGATAATGTTCTATCAGCAAATATTGCCCCGACATAATCCAGTCTCATCAAATTGGATGAAGGGTGTCATAAAAGCACCCAACGGTGCCTGGCAGTGGGGTGCTAACAAATGCATCATGCACCTAAATCTGGGGTGCTACGAGGAGACAAAAGCATGTGGAGGATGCATAGACAGGACAGTGCTGATGGGGGCACTGCTCACGGGTACCCCATTCTCCTTTTGCCAGATTTGGGGGGAAGGAAGAAAATAAGAAGATCTATCTCATTAAGTTTAAGATAGTCATATTTACCTCTGAGCCATTTCAAATCCTTTTAAAAGAAAAAGTTCAGGGATTAAATGATTAATAAACACAAAGAACTAAAGGAGATAGAATGGGAAGGGCACAGGATTCAAGGTCAGACGATCCAGGTTCAAGTTCGAATCCCGGAAGTTAAATTTTTATATTCCTTGGATCACCGAGCTTCTCAGAGCCTCGATTTCCTTATCTGCAAAATGAGGGTAATAACATGCCTCTCGCAGGGTTGTGGGAAGCATTTGAGATCACACATGTGCAGACTTAGCATCCACCACTGCAGGTTCTAAGTGGGGTCGAGAGATCTTGTCCATCTTACATAACTGTTGTTCCTTGGCTGGATTGATGTGAGAAAATTAAAATGAGATTTACAACGTGGTAGTCTCCCAGGAGGAGTAGTTCAGATCATTCCAAACCACTCTCAGCAACTGTATCCTGCGGCTTATGACTGTAATCATCTCAATGCTTTTTCCGGTTTTAAACAGAAATATTTTAGAGCAGTATACATCGCAAGCAGCCAATTCTTTAAAATCTCCTATGTGAGGAGCGCAGCTAGGAAAGGAAGTTGATGATGCATGAACTTGTGTTAAATCGTTGAAAAGTAATAAAGTTACCAACAGCCTGCTGATCTTTCATGCTATCTGGGCTTCTGATTTTAATACTCCCTTACAGGTCTGTCGAATGACAGGCTTTTTAAAAAACGACACATTTTTCAAAGATAACTAAGGTTAGCGTTTTCGTGTATTTCCCTTTAATCATGAATCAAAAGAGATGCCACCACTGTCCCCATGGAACTGGTGTCCAATCCCTCCCCAAATCCCAGGAATAACCCTGCCCATCTAAGATCAGGAAGTCCATGTTGAACAGGCACACTCGACAGCAGGTGTCATGGGTCCCTGCCGACAGCCCCATCCCACCTGGGGGCCATTTATCCTCCTTATCTGTGTCTTACTTCATCTGACCTGCTCCAGGGAAGCTCCCCTGCCATTCACCCCTCTCCTGCCTTCCATGCCGAACTCCAGCTTGGTCCTCGGAGTCACCTTGTCCATTCAGATGCCTGCCTGTCTAACTCAGCCTGGGACCTGCCCCCTGCCCCCAGGCACATCCTGACCCCAAGAAGGCCAAGCCATCCCAGGCACTCAGAACACCTGTGGAGCTGGTCAGGGAGGAGAATTTTCTCAGAACTATCAGAAAGCAGCATGAAGGGGTATGAGGCTTGAGCTTGGAAGGAAGTTAGAAGATGGAGAAGCAACTTCATGCATGACCAGAGCTAACTAGTTAGCAAGCCCAGGCTGGTGAAAATAGGGGACGTGGTCCCCTGCTGAGAGAATCAGATCCCCTTCCCTTGGTCCTCCCCCAACCTTTTTCTCCTACCTTCTCCCTTCTCTCCCTCTCTTTGACCCATCCTGCCTTTTCCCCCCAAAGCAATGGCAAGATTAATTAATTCATAGGAAGCCATGTGCAAGTCTGAATGGAAGTTCTAGAGACACACACATGCACACACATGTGCACAAAGCAGAAGAGATAAGACAAAGTTGGGCTTTTTAAAGGTCCCACAGAAGCCAGGCAATAGGTCTGGAGTCAGACAAAAGCTGTGTCAGTTACCTCCCTGCACGGGTGATTCACGAGTTTCTCTCTCCAGTCCCTCCTCCAGTTCACACCTGTCTACCCACTGGCACTTGGCACCTCCATGATCTCAGAGTGAACGTGTTCAAAGTTGCATTTCTGCTCATTCACCCCAAACCTAATCCTCCTCCTGGGTTTCCATTCTCAATTCATCCTGCCGTACAGGCTGGAAATCTAACAGAACTTTTGGACTTCTTCCCTCCTTTCCATGATAAGCATGTTCAACCCATAACCAAATCCTGTTGAGTCTGGTGCCTAAATAGCTCTCAAATTCATCCTCTTCCCTCCACTCACAGGCTCCCCACCCTGCCCACCCTGGCCACACGGCGATCGGCCCTTGCCTGGACTGTTACAAACACCTCCTTCACTTGCCTTTCTGTGCCTAGTGGAGCTTCCCTCTGCTCCACAGTGGATGGCACAGCCAGAGGAATCTTCCAGAACATAAATCTGGTCACATTTTACACACACACACACTCACACACCCTTAAGAGCCTTCTTTAGTCTAACAACAACAGCTTCCTGATATTCCCAGGATAAAGATGAAAATCCCTACCTAGGCCTAGGGATGTCCAGATCCCAGAAGGAACAGACCCCTCCTACCTGGCCTCATCTCAGTCTTCCCTCCCTCTCTGCACTCCAAGCACACTGGGCTTCTTTTGGTTTCTCTAACCAGGCGCATCGCTTCCCACCTTCCCAGAACAGGGTTCTCCCCACCACCCACCCTTGGCCTAGGCAACTCTTCCCTCTGATCCCTGCTCAATCCCCATCGGCTCAGGGATGCGTCCCCATCTCCTGGCCTAGGTCAGTTATCCCATTTTATGCTCCCCCAGCTCCTTGAATTGCTGTTGGTAACAGTCACAGTTGTAATTCTACATTGTGAGTGTTTTAAATTAATGTCCATCCTCCCACTAGACTGTGAACTCCACGAGGACAGAAATCATGTCCCCTTTTTCTGCTCGGCATTATATTCCTAGCTCTTGTGCAAAATGAATGGCAGCTATTTCCAAAGGGGTTGCATGGCCTTGTGAACATGCCTGTAGCTGTTTTACCCTGGGGCTGAGTTTTTCCTTCTATAAAATGTGCATGGTGATAGTGCTTTCCGGGGGGCTATAAGAGATAGGGAGGGCTGTTAATATTTGCCTGCAGAAAAGTTCAAACAATTAAATTGAAGCCTTTAGATGTATTGTTTTTGATTTCTGCATTCAATGTTTTAACCGTCTTTTTTTGAGCCTAACCAATATTCCCAAGTACTAATAGTAGACCCAGAATTATCCAAGGCATAAAGTTCATGGTCTGTGTCCAGGGAACTTATAATTGCACATAACTGATATTAATCCTAATGGAATCAAATCACAATATTTATGCCTTCTGAGGTGCATAAAACCATTTATTACTTCTCATTTTAAAGTCTTGACATGGATGAGCAGTCTCCATTATCTGCACTTTACAGATGAAGAACTGGAAGCTCATAGATATGGCAGGACTTGCCCAAGGTCATAGTCAGGAAGAGAGCTGGAAATAATAATCATAACAATTTGCATTTGTAAAGTGATTTTCCTACTGAAAAATCCAAAGCTCTTAGCAATGCACGATTTGATTTATCATTACAACAATGCTGTGAAGTTAAACACAAAAGTGTTAATTTCTATAAGGGGAAAGTTTTGAAATATAGTTGGGCAGCTAATTTCGTAACCATCCAGCCAGGCTGGATGAAAAGTGGTATTTTGCATCACACCCCAAAATGGAATATTGGGAATCTAGTGAGCTTTCCCAGAAAGGTCAGGATTCTCCTGGATGTATCTCCTGCTTCCTGTTCCCCAAGTTTAAACCAGAGCAACAGATAACATTTAAGGTAATGACTGTGAATCTGGAGTCAGTCAAACACGACTCTTATCCACACTTAGCACAGTGACCTTGGGTAAAAAACTTCACCTTAAATAAGCCTATTTTCTCATTAGTAGACTAGAAATAATAATTCAACTATGCATGTGAATACTATTAAATAAAAAGAAATCAGATGTCTAACATGGAGTCTGGTCCAAAGAGCTATTTAATAAATGGTCAATATTTATATTTATTAATAATAAATGGTTCCTTCTGGTTTTTTAAGTTATAAACAAGTAGCCATGTTAATTAAGCAAGAAATTCTGAAGACCAAACATATGCACGGAGTTTAGTTAAAGGTGAGGAAGGGGTCAGCTGAGACTGACTAGTAAGGTCTATTTTCCCACTGGGGTCACAAGTTTTCATTCCAGGACACCCCTCTCCCCCTTACTCCATCTCCAATGGGACTCACATGTGATGGACCCGGGGCCAGAGCTGAAGAAGGCTTCCCCCAGGTTTGTCACTGAGGACAGGAGCAAATGTGGGAAAGATGGTCCCTGGGAGAATGTCTCAACTGAATCCAAAGACTAGATCAAAGAACAAAGCAAGAGCAAAGTGAGCTCTGAGCCTCAGGGATCTGCAGGAGACACACCTGAGGGAACATTCCTGGGAACCAACTGACTGAGGCTGTAAGAAGCCGAGGAAAAATGCTTTCCTGAGAACACTAAGGCCAAACCTTCCCTGGCAGAGAACAAGGAAACTTCCATGCCGCCTAAGATGTAACATACTGTTCTCACCTGTTGGGGAAAACTGTTAGGGAAACTTCTATTAGGCAACCAGAATGCCCCCTTTAAAACACTAATGGCTTTGGTGAGCAGAAGTTTACTGTGTACTGTCAAATAGTTCAATCCTATGCTCGGGTCCTAACATCTAGCTGAGACGAAAGTCCTAGGAAGTCAAGTTCAGGAGGGAGAATCACTTTGGAAGCAACAGCACCATTCCGTGCCC
Source organism: Lepilemur ruficaudatus (assembly GCA_963574885.1). Classification (NCBI taxonomy): domain Eukaryota; kingdom Metazoa; phylum Chordata; class Mammalia; order Primates; family Lepilemuridae; genus Lepilemur; species Lepilemur ruficaudatus. The sequence goes on along the minus strand of CAUYRT010011286.1, from coordinate 32,774 downwards.
ACGGAGCCCATACGGCATAGGCACGGAGGAGGGAGGCAGTGAAAACCCAGGAGGCTGAGTCATGGAACCAGAGATCCCTGTAGAAAACGGAAAACTTTCCACATATTATTTAAGATGGAAATTATTTTCTTCCAGAGCAATTAGACAAGAAAAATAAATAAAAGCTGTCTACATTTGAAAGAAAGAAGTAAAATTATCTCTGCAGGCAACATCATCTTATATGTAGAAAATCTCAAAGATCCCAAATGAAAAAAAAAATTGCTAGAATTCATACAAATTCAGCAAAGTAGCAGAATACAAAATTAGCATGCAAAATTAGTTGTGTTCCTATATACTAAAAATGAACAATTTGAACAGGCTGTCAAGCAAACAATTCCATTACAATAGCATCAAAAATAATAAAATATTTAGGAATAAATTTAACCAAGGAAGCAAAAGACTTGTACACTGAAAACTAAAAAATGTTGCTGAAAGAAATTAAAGAAAATACAGACAAATGGAAACATCAGTGTTGAGGGATTGGAAGACAATATTGGTGAGATGTATTTATTACCCAAGCAATCTGTAGATTTAACACAATCCCTGTCAAAACTGCAATGACTTTTTGGGCAGAAATAGAAAAATCTATCCTAAAACTCATGTGGAATCTCAAGGGACCCCAAGTAGCCAAAACAATCTTGAAAAAGAAGAATAAAGTTGAAGGTCTCACACTTCTAATTTCAAAACTTATTGCAAAGCTACAGTAATCAAAACAGTGTGGTAAAGGGATAAAGGCAGACTTATAAACCAATGGAATGGAATAGAGACCCTGGAAATAAATCCTCACATATATAGTCAAATGATCTTTGACAAGGATGCCAAGACCATTCAATGGGGAAAGGACAGTCTTTTCAACAAGTGGTATTGGGGAAAACTGGATATTCTCATGCAAACAAATGAAGTTGGAAATTTCATTCAAATTGGATCAAAGGCCTAAACTCAAGAGCTAAAACTATAAAACTCCTAGAAGAAAACATAGGGGAAAAGCTTTCTGACATTGGATTTGGAATAATTTCTTGGTTATGATATGAAAAACATAGTCGACAAAAGAAAAAATTGATAAATTAAACTATATCAAAACTAAAAACTTCTGTGCATCAAAAGACACAATCCAACCAACAGAGTGATAAGGCAACCCACCAAATGAGAGAAAATATTTTCAAATTATTAATACATATCTGATAAGGAGTAAATATGCAGAATATATAAAGAACACTTACAGCTCAATGACAAAATAACAACTTGATTAAAAAATGGGCAAAGAACTTGAATTGACATTTCTCCAAAAACGAAATACAAATGACGAATAAGCACATGAAGTTGCTGAATGTCACTAATCATTAAGGAAATGCAAGTCAAAACCACAGTGAGATACTACTTCACACCCACTAGAATGACTGGTATTTAAAAAAAAAACAAAAACATAAAATAACAATTGTTGGCAAGGATGTGGAGAAATTGGAACCCTTGTGCATTGCTTGTGATAATGTAAAATGGTGCCAGCCACCACAGAAAACAGTTTGGTGGTTCTCAATAAGTTAAACATAGAATTACCATCTGATCCAGTAATTCCATTCAGGATATATACCCAAAAGAAGTGAAAGCAGACACTCAAACAGATATTTGCACAATTATGTTCATAGTAGCATTATACATAATAGCCCAAAGGTGGAAGCAACCCAAGTATGCTTGGATATAGAAATGTGTGAATGGATAAACAAAATGTCATCTATACACACAATGGAATAATATTCGGCTGTAAAAAGAAAGGAAATCCTGACATATACTACAAGATGAATAAACTTGGAAGATATTATGCTAAGTGAAATAAGTCAGTCACAAAAGGACAAGTATTGCATCATTCCACTTACATGAGGGCTGGAGAGACAGAATTCAGAAGGACAGAGAGAGAAAGTAGAATGTTAGTAGCCAGGGTCTGGAAGCAGGGAAATGGGAGCTATTGTTTAATGAGCACAGAGTTTCGGTTTGCGATGATGAAAGAGTTCTTGCAATATATAATGATAATAATTACTGGCCAGGCGCGGTGGCTCATGCCTATAATCCTAGCACTTTGGGAGGCTGAGGCGGGAGGATTGCTCAAGGTCAGGAGTTCAAAACCAGCCTGAGCAAGAGTGAGACCCGTCTCTACTAAAAATAGAGAGAAATTCATTGGCCAACTAAAAATATATAGAAAAAATTAGCCGGGCATGGTGGTGCATGCCTGTAGTCCCAGCTGCTAAGGAGGCTGAGGCAGAAGGATCGCTTGAGCCCAGGAGTTTGAGGTTGCTGTGAGCTAGGCTGATGCCACGGCACTCTAGTACGGGCAACAGAGTGAGACTCTGTCTCAAAAAAAAAAAAATAATAATAATAATAATTACACAACATTGCGAATACATTTAATGCCAATGAATTGTACACTTGAAATGGTAAAAATGGGAAATTTTATATTATGTACATTTTATCACAATTTTAAAAAATAAAAAATAAATAAATGAAATGCTTAGGTATAAACCTAACAAAATACATATGGAACTTGTAAGTTAAAAATTATAAAATACTGATGAAAGAAATAAATCTAAGTAACTGTTGTGCTCATGGATTGGAAGAATCAACATAGTAAAGATGTTAATTCTTCTTAAATTGATATATAGATTTATCATAATTCCTATCTAAATCTCTGCAAGATTTTAGGTAAATATAGACAAGGTTATTCTAAATTTTATAGGAAAGGCAAACAAACTCGAATAGCTAACCCAATTTTGCAAAAGAAGAATAAAGTGAAGGAATCAGTTTACCCAACTTGAAGACTTATGATACAGCTACAGTAATAAAGACAGTGGTATCAGCAGAAGGATAGACTTTAGAACAACAGAAGAAAACAAAGAACCCAGCAACAGACTCACACAAATATGCCCCAGGATTTTTGACAAAGGTGTGAACACAGTTCAATGAGGAGGGATGGCTTTTTCAACAAGTGATGCTGGGGTACGTGGACATCCATAAGGATTTCGCATCTTATGTAAAATTAACTCGAAATGGATCACAGACTTAAATATATAAAATTTTAGGAGAAAATCTTCAGGATCTATGGCTAGGGAAAGAGTTCTTGGACTTGACACTAAAACCATGATCCATAAAGGGAAAAATTGATAAACTGGACTTCATCAATATTAAAAACTTATTTACAAAGAACCAGTTTAGCTAATATCTGATCATTACTCAAACTTAATCTTGAGCAGAGAATAAAAGGACCTTGGGAAAATTCTTTTCCCTAATGCCTGTCATACATTTCTGAATTTTTGGCTCCCTGCTTTATAAAATGACCCATAAATTAATTAACGCCTGGCGAAGAGAGAATCTCTTCTGATCAGCATTCTTTTGGACAGTGTATGCTTAAACACAGCGAAAGACCTTTATTCTTTCTGTAAAACAACTGTCCAGCATCACACGCAATCAGATGCTTAGAAAGCACTTTTTAGTGAAGTCAATGATCAGAAAAAAGTGCAGCAGAGGATCTTACTACAGGGTTTCGAGCAGGAAGACTAGCAATTTCTTCAACAATTGAATCCGAGACAGTAGAATAACAGTTTCAACTTGGAAAGACGCTAAAAATAGCAGTCGTGGGACTGTTCATCCTCTTGAAGAAGGTTTGTCCTGCCTGTACCCAGGTTTTCCCCATGCATGGTTACCCACCCAGTGACAGCAATTCTTCAGGCTGGCTCTCCACCCATCACCTGATTAAAATGATAAGCTTATACCATACAATTACATGTCTCAGGAATCTGAACTGAGAAATGCTTGGGGGAAAAAAAAGCAATTAGCAGAGGAAACAGAAACCAAAAGAGGCCAGGCTGGGCAGCCATGGTCAGGAGCAAGCCAGGCTTATTGGAGAGTAAAACTCCGACTTGGCAGAGAAAGTGGAAGGGCAGAGAGAGGGGCAGGCACCAGCAGGGGAGCGTGGATCCCCCAGGGAGAGGAGGGGACACAGGCAGGCCCTGCAGCAGCCTAGGCGCCACCCATCCCACAATCCATAGCTTCAGGCTCACCTTCCCCCACCCTCATCTCCTTTCCCTAAACAAACAGTTCTCTCCCTAGGAGGAATTCTGATGCCAGCTATTAACATACCTCTTTCTTAGCCTACGACAAATGAGAGCACAGCCTACTCTGTATCTCTAAGACTCTCAAAGGGATTAGAAATATGCTCCTCCCACTATAAAAAAATTAAAGCAATAGTCGGAGTCAATTCAGTATGATCTCAGGTCTCACAGCCCCTGTCAGATAAAGAACGACGCCTCAGCCCCGTCCACAGAAAGGTCTCCATCGTGTGTGGCCGTGTACTGACAACCTCTGTGTCAGCAGATCGTTAGAGCTTTGCTCACTGTAGGTCTCTGCCCCCGCAAGCCCCATTAACTTCAGCACTGCACACACACCACCAAGGACAAAACAGGCCTACCGCCAGCCTCTGCCCCGGTCATGCCTCCCTAGGCCTCTGTATTCTTATCAACAAGACAGGGGAGTTGGACCAGAATAGCTGATTCAAATGAGGCACCAGCAAGCCCCAGGGAGTTCTGCGGAGGTGGTTTGGAAGCCAGCACAGAAGACCAAGGGAGCAGGACTGAGGTCCAGGCCTACCTGACCTTGACTCTGAACCCTTCTCACACTGGGCTTTGTGCTCAGAATGCAATTAAGGAAATGCTCCTGCTGCCAACAATGCTTGAAAACCACTGACCTGGCTGCTCTCTGCAATCCACATCAGCAGCTTCTGTCTGTCTACAGCAAGCCACTTGTCATTCTAGGAGCAACTGTTTCAAACAGTTAGCAGACCCATAGGACTTTAAGTTAAAATTGATTTCCAAGGAGATTGATCCAGAAAGCAGAGAGCTATAGAAGGGATTTCCAGGCTGTGGCAATGCCCAGACCCAGGGCCATAGGAGCCTGTGTCCTGGATGGTCCTCCCGAGTGCAGGACCCAGGCTATGGCTGGGGAAGGGGTATTATGTTGGATAAGGCCTGGTCCCACTCCCTAGACTGAGCACCGGTTGCCTCCCGGTATTTATTCTCTCCTTCTTCAATAACACAATCCCATGTAGCTCAGCACGGAATAAAAGACATTTCCGAGCCCTCCTTACAGCCAAGTGTAACCAACTGACTAAAGTCAAGACAATGAAATATAAGCAGAAGTGCTGTCTGGGACTCTGAAAAATCTCTTTCAACAAGGGGACAATGTCTAATGTTCATCAGCCACCTTTGACGACGAAGACCCAAGATAGCGAGATAGAACAATGGGATAGCAGGAACCCGGGTCCCTGCGGACCGCTGAGCCCCCATCAGCTCTGGACTGCATACTCCGTATGTGCAAGAAAACCTGAATCTTGTTTAAGCCACTGTTATTTTGAGTTCAAGGTCATATGCACCTTGACTCCACCCAGTAAACAAAGAATTTATATCCAGAAGTGGCATGCTGCAAAAGACAGACCTATTACTGGAGGAGGTCAGATGGCAGGTGATAAGGTCATGACTGCCTTGTTATGCAGCAGCAAAACATTTGGTAACATTGTCACCTGTTGCTGCTCCTGGGAAGAGAGACCACAAAAACCGGGTTTCTTACCCTCCTCTAACTGGTGGGCAACAGTATCTCTACTGAATCTCCGTCATCTGCCTCTGCACCTGTTTCCCCTCCATCCTGGTCCCTACCTAACAGTGCCTAGTGGTTCTTCTGCATTCTGATGAAACCCTGATACAATCTTCTCATTTCCCTTTTAACAAAGTCCTATTGGGGGCGGGGAGAGGCCCACGGCATTCAGGTGCCCTGTACCCAACCTCCCTTTGCTACATCCTAGTAAAAATCACAATGTTGGCAGAGCATACTGGCCACATAATAAAGGGATGTGGCCCTATGACTAAGCTCTGACCAATGATGGGTAAGCAGGAGGGTTGTGAGGGGTTTCAAGGAAATCTCCAGAGAAAGTACAGGGATGTGCCCCTCGTGTTCTTCTTTTCCTCTTTTCCTTTTTTCTGCTACTGGAATGGGAGTGTGACACCTAATGCTCAAGCAGCCACTTTGGATCATGAGGACAGATGCCAGGTTGACACATACTGTAAGAGGTCACATGTAGCAGGAGTCTAGGTCCCCAGGGGCTTTGGAACGACTTTACTAGACCTGGATAGCTGAACACCAGACCTCTTTTATATGAGAGAAAAGTAAGGCTCTCGCTTATTCAAATTGTTACTAGTTGGGGTCATCTTTCACAAGCAGCCTGGTCTAATCCCAGCTCATACAGTCCTAGTGTCCTGGAATTCCAGCTGTTCACCAGAATCCAAGTTTTTCCTGTTTCTCTGAGCACACAGCCAGACCACATTTCTCACCTCCTTTGCAGTTGGAGATGGCCATGGGTGACAAAATTCTAGCCATGGGAATGCGAGTGGCTTTTAGGATGTGGCATCCTAAAACCACTGCATTCTCTTTGTCATCCTTCTCCAGCTGGCTGAAGACAACTATAATGCCCTAGATGATAGTGGGACCACAAACTTAAAGAGCCAGAACCCTGAATTGTGGTGTGGGGCAGAATCCCCACCAACCAGAAACAACCACCAGGCCTACGATTACAGTGGGGGAGAAACAAACTTCCAACATGCTTGAGCTACCACCCGTGTCAAGGCTGCTTACTGAAGGAGTCTGCCTACGCAAATCACAGAGCTAAACAGAAAAGGCTGAGAAGGCTATGCTGTGCCCCACTCCCAGTAACTTTAGTTCTGAGCTCTATTTCCACAGGGGAATTGGAGGAGAAACACTAACCAGGAAATCTGACCCAATATCCTGCCATGTAGATAAGACAATCGGGGGATTACAGTCCAGTGATTCACTCCGTGTTTACTGAGCAGCAAAGTTAACTGCAGACCACACTTGCTGAGGGGTCCCACCCCTGTGATGTGCAGGCTTGGTCAGCAGTGGCCAAGATCTGCCCACTACTGAGAGCTGAGAGAGCCTCAGGCAGCGAGGGACTGACAGTGCCAACGATATTTGGGGGTTAAGCTAGAATCAATCTACAGGCAGAGCACTTGAGTTATTGCTAGGAATAAGCTGTATGAGCACCAACGTGGTTGATAAGCCAAATGGATATGGAAACTACTCTACTTACAACTTTTCAATTTAGGAACTTTTACAGCTCCAACCAAAGCACACCATAGCGGTTACGTCTCTAAACTCTCGTGTCAACATACGTCTATTCAAATTCTGACCCTGTGACTTACCAGCAGCCAAGTAACCTAGGACATATCATTCAATTTATCTGAGCTTCAATTTCCTCATCTATACAATGGAGGTTCTGATAGTACCTTACTCAGAAGGCTGTTGGGTTAAAAGACTTTAATACACTTCAAGGACAGCAAAAAACACATCAACTCCACTGCTACTATCGGCTGGCATTAACATGGCTTATATACTCTCCTTTTGGACAAAGAGCCTTACAAACAGCTTTTTTGGAACCCAATATTTTATAAATAGAGTAGCAACTGTAATCTACTTTGCACATATATATGCAAAATATTGCATGCTATTGTGATTAATAAAATGCAAGTCCATTAAAAAAATTTTAAGTGAATTTATGGTCACTTGGCATTACTCAATCAATGTTCATTCATTTATTCGACAAATATTTGTTAAGGACCCATTCGGTGCCAGTGTTATGAACTGAATGCTTGTGTCCCCCAAAAATTCATATGTGAAATCTAATCCCCAATGTGATGGTCTTAGGAGGTAGGGTTTGGGGGAGGAGATTGGGTCATGAGAGTTGCACTCTCATGAATGGGATCAGCACCCTCATAACTGGCTCTGTTTGCCATGTGAGGAATGAGAAGTTGGCAGTCTGCAGCCTGGGAGTGGGTCCTCACCAAAACCTGACCACGCTGGCACCTTGATCTCAGACTTCCAACCTCCAAAACTGTGAGAAATAAATATCTGTGGTTTGTAAACCACTGCTTATGGTACTTTGTTACAGCAGCCTGCACTAAGACATCCAGGCACCGGGCCTGGCTCTGGGAATACCGCGGGGAACAGGATGGACAGGGCTCATCCCAGCTGGGACTTGCATCGTAGCGGGAGCCCTGAAAGGGCTACTACAGTCCACCTTCTGTATCTGCGGGTTCTGCACCCACGGATTCAACTCATCGTGGATGGAAAATATTTGGGGAAAAAAACAAAAACAAAAGTAATACACATTAAAAAATAATATAGTATAAAAACTATTTACCTAGCATTTACATTGTGTTTGGTATTATACATAAAGCTAGAGATGATGTAAAGTATATGGGAAGATGTGCATAGGTTCTATGCAAATACTACGCATTTTACTTAAGGGATTTGAGCATCATAGACTGTGTTATTCTGGGGGTCCTGGAACCAATCTCCGGCAGATACTGACGAACAACTATGCTACTGTTGTGGGAGATCAGCAACATTTCTGGACAATGTGTAGCAGTTTTAACAGTCAGAAATGTCAAGATCTCCGGGGTTACAGAGTTGCTAAACTTTTTCCCAACCCTATTGGTTCTATTTTCCCATCAGACACTAACTAACCACTGATGGCCTTTTGCTTCCTAAGACCACCTTTAATATCGCTTTCTTTGCTTGAATCTAAATATGGATGCTTCCACCAAGGTCCTCTTTGGTATGAGGGAACATTACCTCTGGAGCCTCTGTGATTTCACCTTTCCATACTGATGTTTGCTCACTGGGAAATACCTCTTATCCTGAGAGAGAGACAGAGAAATTAGGATTATCTAGAGGCCTGTCTACACCCAGCTCCTCCTTGCTCTCCTTTCAGACAGGCAATCTCCTGGGGGTGTCTGCACACCCTGAGATTGTGTCGATCACAGGGCTAAATACTCAGTGGACTGGACAAAACCACAAGGAAGCAGACCTACAATGTGGAAAAGGACTTCTCACCTATCAAAGCCAAGCAAAGCTGGAGCCAGCTATGATGACAACAAAAGCCTTGTCATCATGCCCTGAGTGACCAGAACCAGGTCAACAATTTGGCCAAGATGTGATGATGACGGTGATGCTGGTGTCAGAGGTGGATGAACCTAATGCTTCATTCCTGAGACTCTGGCTTTAGGACTCCTGCCTAGCAAGTGGGGACCAGCTCCGCACAAAGTCAATCTGGAAAATGCAACTGATAGAAGCCAAAGTGCGGCTAATGCTCTGCTCTGGAAAAGTACAGAGTGCTGAATTCCCCAGGTCACATGGTAGCTTTTCATCTGTTTGTCAGCCCATGACATGGCCTGCGAGGACGGAGCAGAGCCCCTGGTGATCTCACTATTCCTGGAACTCCTGGCTCTCCCCTTTCCAACATCTAGGGTCAGTGCTGCTGGTTACCTTCTACTGCAATGACTGAATGTGTGCACGTCAGTGTGTGTGACAGCGACCAATATCCACCTAAACTCTCAACTGAACTGAATCACTGAATGATTCAGAATCTTCAAGGAACTGCCTCATTCCTTTCTAAATCCTGAGCACAGTGCTTGTCACCGTGTCGCTGTTCAATAAAAGAGGGTGGCTCTCTTTCTCTCTCACATCTACTCTTCTTCCTCTTCATGCAGAGGGCCTATTGAGCATCCTAACCAGATAAAGAACAAGGTCTGAGTTCTGAAAGTGGGACTGGAGTGGGTTGTCTTCCTCTAGCTGAGATGCCCTTGTACAAAGAGCATGGACTCACCAGTAAATAAAAGCAACTTCAATGTCCTCTCCTGCCACCTTCGACAAGGTGAGGAGGAAAGAGTCAATTTCTAGCCAAGGGAGATGGAACGTTACAGCCTTGGCCACTCCAGGTGGGGTGCAGCTCCTGCAGGTGGGAGCTGGTGTCAGTGAGGTGCTGGCAGCTGGCGGGGTCTGCCCCATCTTGTCACGAGAGGCCAGTAGTTCCAACGGCAGCTTCCAGCTGCTGTCAGAGCAGGAGCGTGGTTTGCCGGGTGTCCGGAGAGAGGCCTGAGGACCCCTCCTGTCCCAGCTCACTGAGTATAGCCAAGGCTCTTATCAGCAGCAGCCAGGCAGGCCCAGGATGGGATGTTTCCATCCTCTGGGAAAGCGCAGCGCCGTGCCATAAAGCAATCACACTTTTTGTAATTCAAACATCACAGTTGTGCCTACATTTAAATTACTGCACTAAAACCCACTTGCATCATCTTGTGATGACTTAAAGCCTACAACTTCAACTAATTAAAGAAACAATCTTGTGAGCTGCGGGAGAAAGTCCTGCCACATAGTTCATATCTGTGCAGTGGACCCAAATTCATGCCCTCTTGGCAATGCCTGTGGACACCCAAGAGTCTGTGCTGTCCTGGGGTCCATAGTAGCAGTTACCAGACATGTTAGGCCAATAACGGGTAGTTGCATGTGAGGAAAATGCAGATATTTTCCATAACCACCAAGCAATTCCTCACCTACTATGTATGTATCCAGCACGGTGCAGAGTAGAGAATTTTAGGATATGGGACTTTCTCTCAAGGAGTTTCTAGACTAGCTCATGAGACAAATGCAGATGCAGACATTGTCATTACATTAGTACTGAATTGCACGATAGTGACAATAAATGTAGTGAGAGATGAAGCAGATAAGCAAACGGGGCTCCATGGAAAGCTGCGGGAGGCAGGCCCAGCCCCCTCAGTCTTAGTGGCAAAGACACAATCTCAGCTAACATCTGTCTGGCAAATGGGAAGGTTGAAGTTCAATATTGGATGAAAGATCACAGAGCCAGAATTCAAATTCCGGTTTTCCAGCTCTAAGATGTCTGTCTTTTCTACTACATCATATTTCACAGACCTGTTATAAATTTAAATAGTTGCTCTTCATTCTATTTGGGAGAAAAAAAATGTTTCAGTCTTCTTTAACAGTATAGTTATGTTTATGGGATCCATAATTATTGACCAGAAAGAGTGGGCAAAGCTGGACTTGCCAACTTCTGTGAGCCAATACCTTTGTCTATCGTGGAAGCTACACAGTCCCTGAAACTTCATCTCATTCACTTTCAGCCTTGGGTCTGTCCTGCGGTGGAAGCCCCTTTGCCAGTTTGGACCCTCTCTGAAAGTCTCTTCTCCCCGTAGGAAACGTCCACGGATCGAGCAATTTGGGCTGCCTCTTTCTCGTGTGTTCCACCAAGCCAGTAACCATATTTCTGGTCTCTCCCTCAGTTCCAATTGCTGTTCTGTTCCCTAGTCTGCCAAATGATGTTTAGATTACAAATGGCAAGTGTTGTACACTCAGCAGTGAGATGAGAATGTGTGGCAAGTTGGCTGATTCATTTGGGTCTGGATGAAATGATATGAATCCATTTTCCAAATCTATGGTTGAGGGCGCCCTGTTGTATCCCAATATTTTACACCTTGTGATAGCTAACACCTTTTCTTGCACTTGGAAGTTTAAACAGGGACTCTAATCAAAACTCTTTCTCCTATACCATCAGCCTTCCAACCGATTAACTTTTACAAAAACTTGTATCCAAGGGGCAATTCAAGACGTTGTGTTGGCATCAACTCTGTCTGAGGCTTTCTCCTTTCCCCTCATGTGTGCAATAAAACTTCTGTACTGCATGTTCAGAAGGGGGAAAAAAGTTACCCATAATAGGAAATTAAGAGAAATTGCCATGGAATTGCCATCATAAATTAGATAGGCCGTCAGAAAAATATGATGGAATGGTCTGCTATAGAAAAGCTTATTTCTCTGAGCACATCTATTTTTTATGAGTTTTTATTATTCAGGAGCTTGATATTCTATCAATGTGCCTGCATACCTATGTGGCCACAGTCTTTTCAAGGGAAGAAGAGGGGAGGGTCACCATACATACTCTGCCATGAAGGGATTGGTAGAGGTCTAAGAAACCAACAAAGCATTTACTCCAAGGAACTGGTGCAAAGGCACTTTAAGGAACTTCCCAATGGGCCAAGATGAAGTTTAGAAACTTACAGAACTAAAAAATGAAGGATGCCTGTCAATATAATAACTTTTGTTAGATCTTTTCACCCAAGACACTCTAGATATTTTATTTTTTAATTACTATTATTTTTTAGAGACAGAGTTGCCCAGGCTGGAGTGCACAGCGGCTGTTCACAGGCAGGATCACAGCTCACTGCAGCCTTGAACTCTTGGGCTCGGCGATCCTCCTGCCTCAGCCTCCCGAGTAGCTGGGACTACAGATGCAGCCACCATGCCCAGTTCATTCCAGGTACTTTAGATCTCTAGAGTATTCCAGGCACTTTTTTGGAAGCTTTGCTAGCTTATTTTTTTAGAATATTCCAGGTACTTTAGAATTTAACCACTACCACCAACACGCTGCTGAACTAAAATCTGAAAAAAATCCTACCAAGCTAAATAAATGTCCCCAAGTGAACCACGTTCCCTGGCAACCATAGCCTGGGCCCCCAAGCCTGGAGAAGGAAGGGGAGTGGTCTTCTTTCCCTGCCCTCGACTAGATTCAGCTTTTTTCTTCTCGTCTCGGGGAAAGTCTGTGCTGTCTTGGGAAAAGCTGTCACCATGCTGTTCTCATTAAGATTCTGCCCCATTTGGCATGAGTGTCCAAGACACTGGAGGGCTTCTCCACCTGCTTTATAGGACTATCACTAATTCCAGGGAAAGGAGTGAAATCAGGGAGCTAAAGAGGAAACATGGGCTGCGCTTGCCCACACTTCCTGCCTTTGTGGAAGTTGTCTGAGTCACTAAGCTCAAAGGGAAGGGCTGTTCTCAGGTGACCTGATTTTCATGGGATTGTTTTTGAGGGAGGCAGGGTATTATACTTGTTATTATAGGCCTTTTAAGGCCTGTTATACAGAATACAATTTTAGGTAAAAATTCCAGTGTTTGATAAGCTAGGAAACCAGCATAAAAGTACCTCATTTTGCAGTTGACCCCCCCTCCTCACTTCTCACTCCTTTGCATCCTGTTCTTGGCCCTGGGGCTCATGTCTGGAAGAATTATTTGGTGGCACTAGACAAGTAAGAGAGTGGAAAGAGAGCAGGCTTAGGAAGCCAGAGGCGGGGGACCTAGGTCCAAAAGTACGCATGACAGGCTTCCAGGTCCTGGGCAAGTCATCCAACAGCACTGAACCTGGTGTGAGGAGTTATTCATTCTGCAACTCAGGCTTGAGTTCTGTGAGGTTTCTGTGTTCCCCATACATAATTGTCAAACCCACCGTTGTCACAGACTCACCCCTTCATTCATTCATTCATGCAACAAGTGTTCGGCAAGCACCTACTATAGTTTTTTCAATTGAAAAGAGAAAAGAAAAGGAAGGCAGCAGTTATTATAGCAGATGAGGAAAAAAAAAGGAATACTCAGAGGAAGATATTGTGTAACAGTATAGGTCAGGATAATAGCTGCAACACTCACTGAATCTGGTTTAAAAAGAATGGGATAGGGCCAGGCGCAGTGCCTCACACCTGTAATCCGAGCACTTTGGGAGGCCTAGGCAGGAAGATCCCTTGAGACCAGGAGTTTGAGACCATCCTAAGCAAAAGTGAGGCCCAAGCTCTACAAAAAAATAGAAAAATTAGCCAGGTGTGGTGCCACACCTGTCGTCCCAGCTACTTGGGAAGCTGAGACAGAAGGATTGCTTGAGCCCAGGAGTTTGAGCTTGCCGTGAGCTATGATCATGTCATTGTACTTTAGCCTGGGTGACAGAGCAAGACCCTGTCTCAAAAAAAAGAATGGACAATGGTGATATAGCACCACTTGTATTATCCTGGATAGGGCTCGAGCCCATTCTACTAAGCGAAGTATCCCAAGAATGGAAAAACAAGCCCCACATGTGCTCACTAGCAAATTGGTATTAACTGATCAACACTTAAGTACATATATAGTAGTAACATTCATCCAGTGTCGGGCAGATGGGAGGGGGAAGAAGGGATGGGTATAAACACACCTAATGGGTGAGGTGCGCCCCATCTGGGCAATGGACACGCTTGAAGCTCTGACTCGGGTGGGGCAAGGGCAATATGCGTAACCTAAACATTTGTACCCCTGTAACATGCTGAAATTAAAAAAAAATTAAAAATAAATAAATAAACAAACAAGAACGGGATGTAGCAGTGAATGTAAGGGGCTTGGGGACACTTTGCAGCCAGGAACAAGTCTGACCACCCAGAAGAGCCAGCAAATCCCAGCACTTTCCCCTGATGGCACGCACTCCTCAGTTGGTGCCAACGCCGCAGCCCAGGCTGCCGGAGCTGGGCTGGGTGCCAGCAGCTGCCTAGGAAGAGGCAGGCACTCTGCTCCCTCCCGCACCTGCCCTGCCTGGCAGGGGCCTCAGGCCTGCACAGTCGCTGCAAAGGAGGCCAAGATGGTGAGCTCTGACCTTGACTTTGGAGAAGTGGGACTCATCATGTGGGATTTCTCCCTAAAATAGAAAAGATATCAAGAGATGCTGGCCAGTAACCCAAATAAACAAATAAATCTAACAAATGTGCATGGAAATGTCTCTGGAAAATCTTTTATGGAGAGCTGGTCACCAACCGAATGTATTTGGAATTCAGTTGAGACTGTGGGAAATTTGTGACACAGTCTATTAACTTTAAAAAAAATATTATTTTTTAAATTTACAAATAACAATTGTATATATGTGTCATACATGTTGTTTTGAAATGTGTATACACCATGGAATGGCTAAATTGAGTTGATTTACATATACATTACCTCACCTACTTATCATTTTTTTGTGGTTGAGAACACTTCACACCTACTCTCTCAGCAATTTTCGAGAATACAACACCTTGTTATTAACAATACTCACCATGTTGTACGACAAATACCTTGAACTTATTCCTTCTATTTAATCGAATTTTGTATCCTTTGACCAGTATCTCCCAAAACCCCTTATCTCCAGGCCCTGGGAACCATCATTTTTTTCTCTACTTCAATGAGTTCGACTTTTTCAGATTCCACACATAAGTGAGACCATGCAGTATTTTTCTTCTGTGCCTGGCTTGTTTCCCTTGGCATGACGTCCTCCAGGTTCATCCATGTGGTTGCAAATGGCAGGATTTCCTGCTTTTTTAAGGCTGAATATGTATATGTGTATATGCACCATGTTCTCCTTATCCATTCACGTATTCATGGACACTTAGGTTGATCCCATGTCTTGGCTGTTGTGAATAGCTAAGGGACAAGGGAGTCCCTTGTCCCTGCAATGAACAAGGGAGTGCTGATATCTCTTCAGGATGATTTCATTTCCTTTGGCTATATAGCAAGGAGTGGGACTGCTGGATCATGTGGCACCTCTGTTTTAAGTTTTTAAGCAAGCCTCCATACTTTTTTCCATAATGGTTGTACTAATTCCTACCAATAGCATGCAAGAGTTCCCTTTTCTCCACATCCTCACCAGTATCTGTTACCTTTCATCTTTTTGGTAATAGCAATTTTTTTTTGAGACAGTCTTGCTCTGTCACTCAGGCTGGAGTACAGTGCCATCATCGCAGCTCACTACAGCCTCAAACTCTTGGGCTCAAGTGATTCCCCCCACCTCAGCCTCCCAAGTAGCTGGGACTACAGGTGCACACCACAATGCCCAGCTAATTTTTTGTAGAGATGGAGTCTCACTATGTTGCCCAGGCTGGTCTCAAACTCCTGGCCTCAAGCAATCTCTCCATCTCTGTCTCCCAAAGTGCTGGGATTACAGGTATGAGCCACTACACCTGGTCTATCTGTATATATTTGGAATAGAGTTCCAAAATAGGGATTGCCAACGCAATCATCTTTTCATTTTAATTTTTTAAATTTACACAGAGCAAAATTTAGTTTTTTGGTTTAAAGTTTTGAGTTTTGCACATGCATAGATTCTTTTTTATTTTTAATTATTATGGGTACACAACAGTTGTATATCTTTATAGGGTACATGTGCTGTTTTGATACAGGCATGCAACGTGTATTAATCAAATCACGGTAATTGCGGTATCCACCACTTCGGGCATCTATCATTTCCTCATGTTAGGAAAATTCTAATTTCACGATTTTATCTATTTTAAAGTTTTCCCTAACTTATTGTTGATTATAGTCACTTTGTTGTGCTATCAAATATTTCTCATTCTATCCAACTATCTAACTCTATTTTGCACCCATTAGCCACCCTCTTTTTATTCCCACCTTTGTCGCTACCCTTCCCAGCCTCTGGTAACCATCATTCTACTCTGTCTCCATGAGATCAATTGTTTTAATATTTAGCTCCGACATATGATTGAGAACATGTGAGATTTATCTTTCAGTGCTCGGCCTTATGTCACTTAACATAATGTTCTCCAGTTCCATCCATGTCGAAGCAAATGGCAGGATTTCATTTTGTGTGGCTATATAATATTCCATCACATGTGCATAGATTCTTGCAGCTACCACTATGGGCAGGATACAGAAAAATTTCAACACCCTAAAGAATTCCCTTATGCTTTCCCTGTATGTATCTGAAAGGATGGTCTTACTAATGAAATAACAGAAAAAAATTATCTAACCCACAGTTTTCTCAGTAAGGTCTAAGCTCAATCACATGAGCTCTCTTGCTAACAGGCACCCTGTGGGATTCTGCTTTCACAACATCTGAAAAGAGCTGAACCTACAGAAAGGAAATGTAAATCTTTCTCTTTTGCATTCTACAGATTATAGATTAAACAGCCTTTGAGAATTTGCTTTAATAGCCTTGAAGAGTTCCTGAGCAAACAGTGGGGCTATGAAATTCAGGCCTCAGCTCCTGCCCACAACCGTATCTCAAGGGCAAAATCACAGACAAGATCACATCTCCAGTGATAAGCCTGTCTCCACGAGAAAGACAGCCACTTCTGTTATCAGCCTGGCACTAAGAAAAGGAGCATTGGCATGCAGTAGTTCCACAGCTGTATCCTGCTACTTACTCCACAGCTGCTTCTGTTATCAACTGACAACGGTCACTATTTTTCCTTTCTTTTTGTCCCCATAAAAACAGCAAGCTGCTTGGCCTCTCTGCAGCATCTCCCTTCTCTTTTTTGGATGCCACGCCAAGGCATCTCCCCTCTCTCTTTTTTTCCTCCCTCACTTTCCCTTTTCTTTCTCTCACTCTTTCACTTTCTATCTCCCTCTCCTTCTACGAAAATAAACTTTTCAAAACTTTTATATATCCTAATCCCTGTGTGAGGACTCTTTCTCTACCCACGGCATGAGCGCCCTGTGAGCTTTCTACCCTAACAGTATCCAGACCCTCTCTCCACCTTCCTGGAAATCTCTACTCTGTTCTCTGTTCCTATATTTTTGCCTTTTCCAGAATGTTATATAAGTGGAGTCATACCATATGCAACTTTCTGGAGTGGATTTTTTCACCTCGCATAATACATTTGAGATTCATCCATGTTGTGTGTATCAGTAGTTTGTTCTCTTTTATTGATTAGTAGTATTCCATTGTGCAGATGTATAGCAGTTTGTTTACCCGTCCACCCCACCGGATGACATTTGCATTGTTTCAAGTTCACGGCAATTATAAGTAAGGCTGCTATAAACATTTATTTACAAGTCTTTGTGTGAACATAAGTTTTCACATTTGTAGCAAAAATAATATCCTCACTACCCTGATTTGATCAGTACACATCATAGCCATGTATCCAAGTATCACATGTACCCCATAAACATACACAAATTGTGTATCAAATTTTAAAAAGTATTTGGAAGTAGATTTTCTGGGTGATACAGTAATATGTATATATGCCACCAAACTGTTTCCAGAGTGGCTATACCATTTTGCATTCTCACCAGCAATTTCCAAGAGTTATTATTGCTCTGTATATTTTACCACACTTGGTATTACCAATTTTTTTATTATAGCCATCTTAATAGGTAGGTAATGGTATCTCATTGTGATAGTCAACCTTTGATGATATTCTGATCAAGTGTTAATGAATCTATTCCAGGTGTGGTGGCTCATGCCTGTAATCCGAGCACTCGGAGAGGCTGAGACAGCCGGATCATTTGAGCTCAGGAGTTCGAGACCAGCCTGAGCAAGAGTGAGACCCTGTCTCTACTAAGAAAATAGAAAGAAATTAGCTGGACAACTAAAAGATATATATATATATATATATATATATATATATATATATATAGTAGCCAAGCATGGTGGCGCACACCTGTAGTCCCAGCTACTCGGGAGGCTGAGGCAGGAGGATCGCTTGAGCCCAGGAGTCTGAGGTTGCTGTGAGCTAGGCTGATGCCACGGCACTCTAGCCCAGGCAACAGAGTAAGACTCCATCTCAAAAAAAAAAAAAAGTGTTAATGAATCTAATCCTTCTTTTGTTGGTGGTATTTACTAATACTTCTCAAGAGTGCTCCAGAGCAGAGCTGTAACCCGTTCTACTAAGTGAAGTATCCCAAGAATGGAAAAATAAGCACCACATGTACTCACCAGCAAATTGGTTTCACTGATCAACACCTAAGTGGACATATAGGAATAACATTTATCAGACTTCGGGCAGATGGGAGGGGGGAGGAGGGGATGGGTATATTCATACATAATGAGTGCGATGTGCACCATCTGGAGGATGGACACGCTTGAAGCTCTGACTCTGGAGGGGGAAAGGGGGGGCAAGGCAACATACATAACCTAAACATTTGTACCCCCATAATATGCTGAAATGAAATAAATTAAAAAAAAAAAAAAAGAGTGCTCCAGAGCATACTGGCTCTGCAGGACACCATTAGGTATTATTCGAAAAAGGGATTCCATTATCAATTAAGTTTAGGACACAAGAAGTTATTCTTTTTAAAGTTAAGTAGGTTTCCATACTACCAGACTTCTTAGTATCTTTAACATACCTATGTGCAGAATGACTGTCCACAAGAAAGGTATACAGTAGGAAGTGTTCCCCTAAAATTTGACCATGAAACTCTTTTCCTATGGAACAGTCCAAAGGGAGAATATTGGGCAAAACTCATATGGGAAACACTGCTGGCGATTCAGAAAGAAAAAATAACCGATGGATGCTCAGTAAGTGCACATTCACTGAGAACAGCTTTTCTTCTCTACAAAGTGAATGTCTCTTTGTTTTTTATTTAAGAAAGTCTCCTTCTATATTTACTACTCCTCTTTAAGAATAAGATTTCTCTGACTCTTCTCCTGAGACTATCCCACCATGGAACTGTGATTGACTTAGAAAGTCCTGCGACATTGAGATTTCTTGGCTCCCCGCACAGCAGGTTGGTTCGCCACTGAAATGATATTTTCTTTCCCCATTGCCTGTCCCCGCTGAACAGGGTCACTTCCTGGCACTGTGGCTTCGATCAGCAAAGACCATAAAGTAAGCCAGGAAGACATTTCCCCACTGTTTTCCTTCTGTTCTAGTCCTCCTTAGTGCCATTAACATGAAAACCCCACGTTCTCGCCTTTCTTACAGGTCCGAGTGCACGTCCCGCTCTGAAGAGGGGAGGCGGTGGCACGCTGCACACGCGGCCTCCAAGGACCCTCCGGTGTAGTTCCCGCATCTGCAGTTGAAAGGCTTCTCTCTGGGCTCCCGGCACTCGTGGAGGTTAGTGGGCTTGGACAGAGATAGGAAGATTTCATTCCTCACTGACGATACATCAAGAGAAAATTATTAAAGGATTCCGAGCAGTACTCAGTCGACCTGAGTCTTGAATTCTTGCTGAGATCGGGCTTTTAGGAACCCTGATGAAGAGATAAACCAGCTCTCTCTGTTTCCACTGAGCTCGTCAACACAGCGCTAAGGCAATGTGGCCAATGTAACAACGCACCATGAATCACTACAAACCTGAAATCGTGTCCCCAGAGAGCTCACCCAGACGGAGATGAGTATTTCATGAAAAAGGCCAGATTGCTGCAGAGGCAAAGGGTTCATCTAAATCAGTTCGCAGGTGCCTGTGTATCAGCCGGCGACGTGAGGCTTCGCTCTGCTTTGACTCCAGCGGCTTCCCTCGGGGCTGCTCTTGCTCACGTGCCTGAGGCTCTCCCTGTTGGAGGCCTTCAGCCAACTGACCTCAAGCTGCACCTTCCATAGGTAGGGTATACAGCTGGCCAAGGGAAAAGAATTCTTGTGCCCAACATTCTATCACCTCTTGTTCGTACTCTCCTTATCCCCTGAACTTCTACCTGACCGCGAAGGCCAGCTGCTTCCCCTGTGACATCTCCCTTGTCAGCCCATTCTTATTGCCCTTCTAGTCTTTTACCCATGTAGAGGGCCCTGCCCATGTGCCTGAGATACAATTGTACAGATTCACGTCAAAGTCCCTAGCTAGGATCCTTACCTGGTGTTTCTCCAAGAATAGTCCACAGACCACCTGCATCAGCATCAGCCCAGGGTGCTATTAAAAACACAAATTATGAGGTCCCACCCTAGACCTGCAGAATCAGAACCTCTTGCAGGAGGCATAAAATCTGCCCTTTTAACAAAAACCCAGATGCTTCTCTTTGCATTAGATTTTTAGAACAACTGACCCAGCCCGTCCTACCCATAGATCTGCCTGCTGGGTATCAGCTCAATTAATTTCTGCTTCTCTTCATAAGAAAATCTTTTATATATTTGCAGACTAGCCCCACCTGCCTCAAGCCTGCATGCTCATACCATTAAACACATTGTTATAATTTTCTTTACCCCATCCCCTAATAAAGTCCCATGAACATAGTATATCTCTATAGTCTTATCTAGTTCTCATCAAAAGGAATGGCTGCTTATAGGCATGAGAAAAATAAAAGAGTACAAAACTATGTAGAAAACTAGAAAAGTGAACAAAATATGTGGAACAGCTGCTTTCAGACAATGGGCACAGGCAGTACCCGGCTGACCCCTGGGAGAAGGGAAGCAGGTAAAGTGAGTCACACAGTCCTCCAGGCTTTCTGTCCGGAGTCTATTTCTGAACCACAGTTCAGGGAAGGGAATTCAAACAGGTTCTGTAAGTCTCACCAAATTGAGATAACAGGTATCAGAGTTCACGGAGGTCCAGGCAGCTAGAATTTATAGCGGAGTACAGATAGGAGGGGACCACACAGAAAGAAGTCCAGAAATCTGAACAGGAGTCCCTTGCATCTTTGATTGAGAAAACAATGTGCACGTGCTTAGGATAAACCTCCTGAAGGCAGAGCAAGGAACAACTTCCAAAAAAAAGAACAATTACCAGAAAGCTTAAAACCAAAAACTTTTCTAGCACTTATACAGAAGAGGGAATCATTTGAGTGCTTACCAGCCACAGGTGGAAAGACCTCACTGAATTAAGTGGGATAGTACAGACCCCAGAAGGGTCACGCCTTAGGAATGGGACTAAATTAGCCCTGGAGTAAAGGCTGCTAGACCTACTTCATAAGAGCTTAAAAACAGGTTTGAGAGGGCCAAACCGATCCACAAGAAGTTTAATTACCTATCAGGACAAATTCCAATACACTTTAATGGAATGGAATAATATCTAGCATTCAACAATGAAAGAAATGCCCTATATCCATTAAAAAGTGGATAGACTACACTTACAAGAAACAGAAAAATGTGACACATAACCAGGAGAAAAACCAGTCAATAGAAAAAGACCTCAAAATAATAAAGAATATGGAATTATCAGAAAAAACATTAAAACAGATATTATAAATGTGTTTGATATGCTCAAAATTGAAAGGAAAACATGAATATAATCAGGAGACAAATGGAAACTATAAAAAAGACGCAAATGGGAAGTACAACATCTGAAAATTTAGGCCGGGCGCGGTGGCTCACGCCTGTAATCCTACCACTCTGGGAGGCCGAGGTGGGAGGCTCTCTCAAGGTCAGGAGTTCAAAACCAGCCTGAGCAAGAGTGAGACCCCTGTCTCTACTATAAATAGAAAGAAATTAATTGGCCAACTAAAAATATTGCTGTGAGCTAGGTTGACGCCACGGCACTCTACCTGGGGCAACATAGTGAGACTCTGTCTCAAAAAAAAAAATCTGAAAATCATATTTCACTGAGTGAAATTAACAGATCAAACACTCTACAAAGAAAGAGCACTGAACTTGAGAGAGAGAGAAAGACAAAGGACAGGAAAAACTACTTGAAATTGTGTCTGAAATTTTTCCAAAATTCATGAAAACTATAAACCCAGAGATCCAGGAAGCTTAACAAAGCCCAATTAGCAGAAAAAACACAATGAAAATTACACCATGGCACATTTTAATAAAATTGCTGAAAACCTGCAATAAAGAAAAAAATCTTAAAAGTAAAAAAAAAAATGTACATTACAAAGAAATAAAGGTAAGAATTACTGCAAACTTCTTGTCAGAAAGTATGCAAACTTTAAGACAATGAAGCAATATCTTTTAAATTCTGAAAGAAAAAAAAAGGTCAACCTAGAATTCTATACCAAGTGCAAAAATAAAGGTGAAATAAAGACTTTCAGATGAGCAAAAGCTGAAAGAATTGCTCAACAGTAAACCTTCACCACAAGAAATGTAATTCATCAAGTTCAGGAGACCAGATGTAAATTAGATCTATACAAAGAAATCAAAAATGCCATGTATGGTAAGTATGTAGGTAAATGAGACATTTTTATTATTTTTAACTTCCTTAAACATGCATCACTTAACAATGGGGACACATTCTGAGAAATGCATCATTAGATGATTTTGTGATTGCATGAACATCAGAGAGTGCACTTTCATAAGCCTAGATGGTATAGCCCACTCCACACCTAGGCTATATAGTAGAGCCTGTTGCTCCTTGGCTACAAATGTGCACAGTGTTTTAACTGTACTAAAAACTGTAGGCAACTGTAACACAATGGTAAGTGTTTATGTATCTAAACATAGCTAAACATACAAAAGATACAGTAAAAATACGGTATAAAAGATTAAAAATGGTATACTTATATATTACACTTCCATGAAGGGAGCTTGCAGGGCTGGAAGTTGCTCTGGGTGAGTCAGCGAGTGAGTGGGGAGTGAACGTGAAGGCCTGGGACATTACAGCGTGCATTACTGTAGACTTTAGAAACACTGTCCACTTAGGCTACACTAAGTTTACAAAAAATTTTTTTCTTCAGTAATAAATTAAACTTAGCTTACTGTAACTTTTTTACTTTATAAACTTTCAAATTTGTTTTAACTTTTTGACTCTTTTGTAATAACACTTAGCTTAAAATACAAACAGGTTGTCCAGTGGTATGAAAGTATTAATACTTTCTTTATATCCTTATTCTATAAGCTTTTTTATTTAACATTTTTTTATTTTTTTTTATCTTTTAAACTTAAAACAAAAAAACTAAGACACAAACACACATATTAGCCAAGGTCTACACAGGCTCCGGATCATCGATATCACTGCCTTTCACCTCCACTCCTTGTTCCCCTGGAAGGTTTTCGGGGCCAATAACACACATGGAGCTGTCATCTTCTAAGATAACAGTGCCTTCTTCTGGAATACATCCTGAAGGACCTGCCTGAGGAAGTTTTACAGCTAACTTTTTTTTATATAAGTAGAAGGAAAATAATAACAAAACAATTCTATTATTTTATAATTTTATTATTTTATAAAATAATAATAAAAAGTATAGTATAGTAAATATATAAACCAAAGATAGTTATTTGTTATCATTATTAAATACAAAGTACTGCACATAATTGCATGTGCTAGACTTCTGTACAACTGGCAGTGCAGCAGGTGTGTTTACACCAGCATCACCACAAACACGTGAGTGCTGTGCTGTGCCACGACGTTATGGTGGCTGTGAAATCACTAGGTGATAGGAATTTTTCAGCCCCATTATAATCTTGTGGGACCACTGTCATATGTGTGGTTCATTGTAATCAAAATGTCGTTATGTGGCACATGATTGTAATTACAATGTATTATGGAATTTACAACTTATGTAAAAATAAAAATCTTTTAAAATGATAGCATGGAGATAGAAAGGCAGAAACAGAGGAATAGTGTTGTAAGTTTCTTAACCATACTTGAAGTAGTATAACATCATTCGAAAGTAAACTGTGATAAGTTAAAAATTCATATTTTTTTTGAGATGGGGTGTTGTTTGTTGCCCAGGCCGGAATGCAGTGGCTATTCATAGGCACAAACGTAGCACACTACAGCCTCGAACTCCTGGGCTCAAGCAACACTCCAGCCTCAGCTCCCAGGTGGCTGGGAGTAGATGTGAGCCACCACACCCAGCTAAAAATTCATAATTTAAGTCTTAGAACAACAATTAAAAATAAAAGAAAACAGAGAACTTGAGGCTCTGACTCAAGGGGGCGGGGGGCAAGGGCAATGTACATAACCTTAACATTTGTACCCCCATAATATGCTGAAATAAAAAAATAGAAAAAAGAAAACAGAGAAATAACTAACAAGCCAATAATGAAGATAAAATGGAATCCTAAAAATATAACCAATTAATCCAAAGAAGGCAGGCAAAGTGGGATAGCAACAGGGAAATACAAGGATAAGAAAAACAAATAGTAACATTATAGACTTAATTCCATTCATATTAGTAATTACATTAAAGAATCTAAAGATCACTATCAAAAGTCAGATATTGTCGGACTAGACATAAAAATCAAAACCAAATTATACCCAGTTATAATGGCTTTTATCAAAAAGGCAATAACAAATGCTGGTGAGAATGTGGGGAAAGGGGAACTCTTGTACACTGTAGGTAGGAATGTAAATTAGTGCAACCACTACGGACAACAGCACGGAGGTTTCTCAAAAAACTAAAATAGAACTGGCATATGACCCAGCAATCCTGCTGCTGGGCATATATCCAAAGGAGGAGAATTCAGTATATCAAAAACATATGTACACTTCCATGTTTATTGCAGCGCTATTCACAATAGCCAAGATATGGAATCAACCAGTGTCCATAACAAAAAAAACCCCACAAATTATATGCAGTCTACCATATATTCACATTCAATATAAAAAAACATAGGTAGGTTAGAAGTAAAAGAATGAGAAAAATATACCATTTAAGCACTACCTACAAAAAAAAAGCTGAAGTGGCTATATTTGTATCGGAAAAATAGATCTTAGAACAAGAAATACTACCAGGAGCAAAGAGGGACATTTTATATTGATAAAGGGATCAATGCATCATGAAGACATAAAGATTCTAAATATGTAAGCAGCTGAAAACAAAGGTTCAAAAAATATAAACCAACCCTGAAAGAACTGAAAGGAGAAATAGACAAATGTACAGTTAGATCTGGAGATTCTGTCACTCTGCTCTCAGTACTTGATAGAACAGGTAGACAGAAAATCGATAGAAATATACGAGGCTTGAACAGTACATGAAACCGGATGTTTAGTAGGACTGTTTTCCTAGAATTGGCACTGGGGCTACAGCCAAAAACAACAGGTTCTAAGCACTCCATATTCTAAAGAAAGCTGCCAAAAATGAGGCCATCAACCCCTTAGTAAAAGACAGACAATACATGAGCGGATTAATAGCATGTGGTATATGTATACCATGGAGTTCTACTCAGCCACAAAAAACAATGGTGATCTAGCTCCTCTTGTATTATCCTGGATAGAGCTGGAACCCACTCTACTAAGTGAAGTATCCTAAGAATGGAAAAACAACCACCACATGGACTCACCATCAAATTGGTATTAACTGATCAACACTTAAGTGCACATATAGTAATAACATTCATCGGGTGTCGGGCAGATGGAAGGGGGAGGAGAGGATGGTATATACACACCTAATGGGTGCGGTGTGCACCGTCTGGGGCTCTGGGGGATGGGCACACTTGAAGCTCTGACTCGGGTGGGGCAAAGGCAATATATATAACCTAGACATTTTTACCCCCGAAATATGCTGAAATTTAAAAAAAGACCGATTAGCTCTAACCCTCCCTGCTGTCATTCCCACAGGCGCCTGCCTCGCCAGCCATCCACATAGGAAACAACAAGGAGAGAGAAAGTCTTTGACCTCAGGATGCATCCCAGGTTCATAGTAAACAAGCTCCCCCTAGCACAAAGCCCCATTTGGAAGGGGCTGGAGAAACCCTCTGCGGAGCCCGAGGGTACCTCCCTGAAAGAGTCGAGCTGTCTAGAGGTAGTCAAGCTCCTGTAAACCATCAGGCCTGTAACAGAGCAACTAGAGACTTATTGGGAGAAAATTGTTTGGTAGCCCTGGGAGTCTTGCTGCATTTATGAATTTATAGAAAGGCACTTTTTTCTCTGGAAACTTCTAGAGGCCAAAAGCTTAAAGGAGCAGCTAAAGGCAGGGGGAGAAGGAAAGCCTGTGACAGTGGTCAAGAGAATGGGACAGTACCCCCTCCCAACCCTGGAGGAAGCTCAGAAAGTCGGAGGCAGGGCAACCTAGTTGCTATGGCCCATACACAAGGAGTCCCTAGGCTAGAGGAGACAAGACACAGAGGCCACAATGATGCCCAGGAGCAAGAAGGGCCACTCTAGCCCAGGCCCAGTGGCTCACACCTGTCATCCCAGCACTTTGGGAGGCCAAGGTGGAAGGATCCCTTGAGGTCAGGAATTTGGGACCAGCCTGCGCAAGAGGGAGACTCCCATCTCTACAAAAAATAGAAAAATTACCTGGGCGTGGTGGCACACATACTCAGCATGCTGAGGCAGGAGGATCACTGGAGCCCCGAAGTTTGAGGCTGCAGTGAGCTATGATGACACGACTGTACTCTAGCCCAGGTAACAGAGTAAGACCCTGTCTCAAACAAAAAAGGAAGGAAGGAAGGAAGGAAGGAAGGAAGGAAGGAAGGAAGGAAGGAAGGGAGGGAGGGAGGGAGGGAGGGAGGGAGGGAGGGAGAGAGGGAGGGAGGGAAGGGAAGGGAAAGGAAAAGAAAGGAAAGAAAGGAAAAGAAAGGAAGGCCACTCTCAAGGCAGGTGTTCTCAGAAACCCCAGGAATTGAGCCTTGAAAATGGGTGGGATTTGAGAGAATAATCCTCAAAGCAGAACCCTGCCCCCCCCCCCACACCTTCCTTCTAATACGCTCAGTGACTATTCCCTTGAGAGAGCAGCCCACATCCTCCCTCCTAACCGAGGCCCCTGAGCTCTGTCAGGCTTGTGGCGGGACAGGCTCAGGTTGAAATCTGAGCCTGGAATTTGAATATCTGAAAGTGACTGGAAACCTAAGACTCTGCCAAAAAACGTTGCTAAGGTAAAGAAAGCGAGGAATTGACAGAACACAGTGATGGGAAAAACATTAAACCATTTCACATTAATATCCCACTGATTTGAGAGAGTGCTTAAAAAAACCAGATTGACTACACCACATGTATCCAAAAAGTGCACGTATTTGTTATTGCTTGTCACCATACTGGTATGCAGTACATTATATTTATATGCAATACTCTGCTTAATAATGTACCTATTGTTGAACATTTGGATTATTTCCAATTCTTTTCCTCTTAGGAATAAGGTTGCTATAAACATCTTGGTATAAATTGCTCCATTTTTCTTCTTAGCTATTTCATCAGGTCCCAGCCTTCACTCCCCTTCTAATCTCTGGGCTAGACTCCCTTCCTATGTGATTCCTTAGCTCACCTCTTCAATTCCTGTCGCTCTGTCGTGACATCCCATCTGGACACCAAATGTGTACGAGTTGGTTTTCCTTCTGTTGTAGGTGACAGGGTGCAATTCAGACTGGCTTATACACACAGAAGGGGACTTACTGGCTCACACAACTGAAAGTCCAAGGGTAGAGCTGGCTACAGACCCTTCAGTGCTGGGGCTCAGAGGATAGCATCTGCCTATTTCTCTAGTGGCTTTGCTCTGCCATCCCAGGGGCTGGTTTCATCCTCAGGCTGAAACGGCCCAGGGAATGGAGACGGCTGCCGCAGCTCTAAACCTCATCCCATCACAAAATACAGGGGAAGAAAATGCGTCTTTGCCACAAGTCCCAGGAAACATCCTTTATTGATCTCATTAGCTCCAAATGAGTTATGCGTCATCTCTGAACCATCATAGTGGCCAGGAGGTGAAATACAATGATCGACTTAAAGTAGACTGAAGTATATGGTAGTAAAACTCAATGGAAATCGAGCAGGTTGGGGGGAGGGTGAATTCACACCTAACGGGTACAGTGCACACTATCTGGGTGATGGGCACACTTATAACTTTGACTCAATCCATACAAAAGCAATTCATGTAACCAAAACGTTTGCACCCCCGTAATATTCTGAAGTAAAAAAAAATAATAAAATAAAGTAGGTATAGGTGGGTGAGTGGAAAATCCATTCATATGGTGGAAAATGAGGAAGGGATGTTTCCTAAGGAAAATTTGAACTATTGTTAACAGAAAGAGGGAGCATGGACTGTGGGCACCAAAAATATATGTCCCCTACACCCATGAATGTGCTTCTTTCTCCCTCTAGGATTGTAAACTCTCAGGGTAGGGACTTCACCATTTTATGGACTCCACCATTGTATTCACAGCACTCAGAACAATGCCTGGTGCTAGAAGACCACTGCTTAGTGACTATCATTGAATGAATAAATTCCCCAAAGTGGAATGACCAGGTTGGAGGAGATGAACGTTTTTTAAGACCCTATTACATGTTACCAGATTCTTCTCCAGAAAAAAAAAGTACCAAGTTGTAATGGAATTGTAGTGAAGGAATAGCATAATGGTAGTGTATACTAGGATAGCTATTTCCCCAAAAATATTGCTGACATTGAGTTTTATTGTTTTCATTCGTTTTTGGTAATACAATAAGTGTTTAGCAGATTTTTAAGCTGCTTTCTTTTATGTGCATTTAAGTCATTAATAAAGTTGGTCATTTGCCCAGTACTAAAATTATTTATAAATTTGCCTATACATTTTTAAAAGACAATCAATTAGATTTTATAAATCCCCTTCTCCAAGTTACATCTTCCAGTACATTTCCACTGTGATTGGTCTCTGAGGATTGTTTTAAATTGTAGTAAAATACACATAACATAAAATTTAGCATCTTAACCATTTGTGACTGTGTGGTTCAGTAGTGTTAGGTACATTATTGCGCAAACAATCTCCAAAATTCTTTTCATCTTGCCAAACTGAAATTTTATACACATTCAATAATAACTCCTCATTCCTTACCCCCCAGAACCTGGCGACCACCATTCTACTTTTTGTCTATGAATTTAACTACTCTAGATACCTAATATAAGTGGAATCATAAGAGTATTTGTCCTTTGTGTCTGACTCATTTCACTCAACATAATGTCCTCAAGGTTCATCCAGGTTGAAACATACGTCCGAATTTTCTTACTTCTTAGGGCTGAATAATATTCCATTGTATGCATATACCACATTTTGTTTATCCATTCTTCTGTTGATGGACGCTTGAGTTGTTTCCATCTTTGGGCTATTGTGACTAATGCTGCTATGGCTATAGGTGTACATATATCTGTTCAAGACCCTGTTTTCCATAGCAGTGATAGCATCATACATTCTCAGCAACAGTGTGCACGAGTGTTCCAATTTCTCCACATCCTTGCCAGTGCTGCTTATTTTCTGGCTTTTCGGTAGTAGCCATCCTTATGGGCGTGATCTGAGGACTTTATATCCCATAAAGAAGATGTGGAACACAAGGTGGGCAGTGGTATGTTAAAGGTATTGAGAGGTCCTTTGCCCATTTTTCAATTGGGTTATTTGTTTTTTTACTATTGAGTTGTATGAGTTGCTTATAGAATTTTCTGCAAAGCAAACCATCAGCAAAATGAAAAGGCAACCTATGGAATGGGAGAAAATATTTGCAAACCAAATGTCAAATAAGAGGTTGATACCCAAAATATATACAAACCATTAAAAAGTGAGCAAAGGGCTTGAATAGACTTTTTTTCCAAAGAAGACATACAAATAGCCAATAGGTGAGCTGGCAAGCCACTGGGGAGTTGGAATGAAGGAGTAGTGTGACCTGACATGTTTTGGAAAGATTGTTCTGTCAGAGTAATTGGACAAGAAGAGGTGACTGTTCAGGGCCAGGTCAAAAGCAGAGAAGCCAGTTAGAAGGTGATTGCTATAATCCAGGACACATGGTATAGGACAGACAGCAGTGGTGGGAAACTGTGAGAGCTTAGATCTATTTTGAAAGTTGAGCTATCAACATTTGGTGATGGTGTGGATATGGGGTATGAGAGGAAGAGGGGATTCAAGGATGAGTCTGGACTTCTGCCTGAGCAGCTGGTATGACTGGGTTGCCATTTACCAAAAAGAAAACCATAGGAGAATCAAGTTTGGTGAAAGAGACCAACCAGGAGTTCAGTTTTGGACATGTTGGTCTGAGATGCTGACTTCATAGGGAGTGACTGAGCAGGCAGCTGGGTGCGCTAATCAGCGTCTCAGTGGAAAGGTTAGGGCTAGAAAGGTGGCCCAGGACATAGTTCGAGCCACCCAAGACTGTGAACTGTTGCCAGCCACGTGAGTAGAAAGACTGGGAGCTAGAACATCACTCATGTCACTCACATTTATATATTACAAGGTACATGTAATTAGGTTCAAAGGTTTAGAAACTTAATGGAATTTGGTAACAATAATATGTTTACTATAACAAAGTATTTTTGAGTAATACCCTCCAAGAAAGGCTAAACCCTCTATGTGATCCACATCCCATTGCCCCTCTATCTTCTCCTTGTTCTCCATTCCTGTCATCTTCCCGTTCATGCCTCAGATCCTCCCTGCTCCCACCTGCTGTGGTCCTTCCCATAGCCTGCTTCCTCCACCCCCAGGAGGAAGCCCCTCCTCACCACCTGGGAAACCCCTCCCACTCACTCTGCCAATCTCAGCTCTCCCATCTCTTCCCTGGGAAGTCCTTCCCACAGCCTCAGCCTGTGCCAGGTCCCTGCCCTCTAGTCCACCCTCAAATTGCCAACTCCTCCTGCACAGTGGTAGCTTCATATTTATTTTAGTGATTGCTTGATTAATATCCCTCTCACTCATTAGAATATAAGTACAGTGTAAGATGTCATTCTCCAGGACCTAACTTATAGGTGGCACAAATAATCACTGTTAAGTCAATGACTAAACAGAGGAAGAAACCCAGACAACAATGTCTTTCCTTAATATCATGTGAAATATGAAGAACAAATGTTCTTGCTAAGGTCCAAGTCCCCTATTTTCATATTAATAATCCCTAAAATACTATACTGAGGTAAAATATGTGAAATTTTAACATGCATGTATACATTATAAGAGGGGATGGTTATATTCCCAAAGAGCTAAAAAGACTGTAAAGTTGCTTATTATGCCATGCCTTTTTTACTTGAGATTTGATGACATATTTTCAACATTCTTTAATTTTATTCTTTCCTTCCATAGTTAAACCTACTCTCTACTGGCTTAATTCCACAGAACATCCAAATGAGGCTAAAGTTTTTCACTTTCAGCATATTTAACTGATTTGCATCATTATTTCAACCATATCAAGTATATAAGACCTATACTTTTATCACTACTACTGGCACTTTCATTGTTTATAAGCTAGCCAGTTTATAGTATTTTGTTATAGCAGCTCAAATGAACTAAGACAACATCCTATATTCATGGATTGGATAACTCTATATTGTTAATATGACGTTACTAACCAAAGTGATCTACAGATTCAATGTAATCCCTATCAAAGTTCCATGGCATTCCTTGCAGAAATAGGAAAAGCCATCCTAAAATTCATATAGAATCTCAAAGAATCCCCAACAGTCAAAACAATCTTGAAAAAGAACAAAGTTTCAGGTCTTATACTTTCTGAGTTTAAAATTTGCTACAAACCTATGGTAATCAAAACAGTGTGGTACTGGCATAACGACAGAAATACAGACATGTAGAATAGAATAGGGAGACCAGGAATAAACTCTCACATTTATGGGCAATTGATTTTTGACAAGGTTTTCAAGACCATTCAATGGAGGAAGGACATCTTTTCAACGAATGATGCTGGAAAAAACTAGATACCCATATGCAAAAGAATGAGTTGGGGCCAGGTGCAGTGGCTCATGCCTTTAATCCTAGCACTTTCCAAGGCTTAGTCAGGAGGATCGTTTGAAGCCAGAAGTTTGAGATCAGTCTGAGCGACATAGTGAGACTCTATTTCTACAAAAAATTTAAAAAATGTAACTGAGCATGGTGGCATGCACCTGTAGTCCCAGCTACTCAGAAGGCTGAGGCAGGAGGATCACTTGAGCCCAGGAGTCTGAGGTTGCAGTGAGCTATGATGATGCCACTGCACTCTAGTTGGGGCAACAGAGCAAGACTCTGTCTTAAAAAAGGGGGAGGGGAATGAATTGGACCCACACCTTACACCATATAAAAAAATTAACTCAAAATGGATCAAAAGTCTAAACTCAGTAGCTAAAACTATAAAACTCAGAAGAAAATATAAGAGTAGCAAGGGCAATGTACATAACCTTAACATTTGTACTCCCATAATATGCTGCAATAAAAAAAAAAAGAAAATATAAGAGTAAAGCCTCGTGACATTGTGCTTGGCAATGATTTCTTGGATATAACAACAAAACAAAAAACAGATAAATTGTACTTCATCAAAATTAAAAACTTCTTTGCATCAAAGAATACTATCAAGAGAGTGTAAAGACATATGTACTCACCAGCAAATTGGTATTAGCTGATCAACACCTAAGTGGACACATAGGAACAACATTTATCGGGTGTCAGGTAGACAGGAGCGGGGAGGAGGGGATGGGTATATACAAACATAATGAGTGCAATGTGCACCGTCTGGGGGATGGTCAGGCTTGAGGCTCTGACTGGAGGGGGAAGTGGGGACAAGGGCAACGTACATAGCCTTAACATTTGTACCCCCATAAT
>CAUYRT010011285.1:0-15991 GCA_963574885.1 Lepilemur ruficaudatus | reverse complement strand
AAGACATTCTATGATAAAGACATCTGCACCCGAATGTTTATGGCAGCACAATTCACTATTGCTAGGTCGTGGAAACAACCCAAGTGCCTGTCAATTCATGAGTGGATTGTTAAAATCTGGTATATGTTCACAATGGAATATTACTCAATCTTAAGAAATGACAGTGAGTTAGCATCTCTTGTATTATCCTGGATTAAGCTTGAACCCATTATTCGAAGTGAGGTGACACAAGACCCGAAGAATGGGCCCCACTTGTGCTCGCCATCAAACTGGTATTGACTGATTAACACTATGGTGCTCAAATGGTGGGAGCGATCACAAGTCAAAGAATTTTTAAACCCATTTATAACCTGTAAGTACCCCCCTCCCACCGCATTGCTCCCCCCTTGGAGGTGGCCACCTTTTCGGGCCAAACCAATGTATGCCTTCCATGTATTGATTTATGACTTTACCTATAACCTGTCTCCCTGAAATGTATAGAACCAAACTATAACTCAGGCACACTTAAGTCCACTTGCTCAAGCCTTCTTGGGTGTGACTCCAGGTCATGGTCCTCAAATTTGGCTCAGAATAAATTTCTTTGATACTATTTTACAGTTTGGCCTTTTTTTTCCGTTAACAAGAGTAGGAGATAACCTCCTTGAGATATTGTTGGGGGAATTTCCTGCTCTCAGTCCAAGGCTGGTGGCTTCTAAAATCCTATCAGTCGCTCTCCTACTGTGGACTAGAGCGTCCTCAACCACGGCCAAGTAGCAGTAAAGTCTCTGCTTGGAGACTTTAGGCAGTCTAGGCAGATTACCTAAACTGAAGAAAGCAATATCTGTGTTTTTACAGAAATGGCCTTTGGACATCAAGGTGCTTTGGGAAAAAGTGTGTGAATAATGAGTATAAACTGTAACTCTGTACATCAGTCCAAGGCTTGCGCGGATGCGTTATAACAAAGCACATAACTGTTTGAGATTTTTGTGCACAAGTTGTGTGGAAGGACAGCAGTGCAGTATGCAAATCAATAGTGGACTGATTGGACTTAACAGGATACCGTATCTCACGAGGTCCTTTTGGGCTAGTAGTAATACCCTTTATGGAGCCAAGATTTCTGTACATCATCACCTTATCCAAAGTAGGTTACTGTCCTCATTTTACAGATGAGGGTCATATTCACACTGTTGGTACGACCAAATGGCTCTTGACTGAAACAGGCACCTGTTTGTTTCTAAGACTGTGCCATTCTCCGGCATCCCACGGCTAAGCGCTCCGTCACTTTTTCTTTGGATTTTGCAAAGCAGCGGAATGTTACAGTTACAGAGCATGTGCCACTTTCCCAGTTCAGGATTCCAGACCCAGGGGCTCTCCTTCTGTGTTAGGGCGTGCACATCTTTATACCTGCTGAGGGCATCAAGAATCGTTCATTTGCTGAGATGGCATCAGACCAAGACCAGAGCTGTAGTCATTACAAAATCCCAGCATAACTACCAACCGCTCGCTACCCGGGGCTCAGTTCGGCCCCGCTCGGCTCTCATTCTCCGAAAAAAAGAAAACGGAGCCCAGAGCCCCTGGAAGATGACGTACTTCCGGCGCGCCGCGAAGTCCGGAAGCCAAGGCGGCAGACGCGAGGTAGAGGCGGGGCCTGAAGTGGGCCGGGCGTTTTCAGAGGCAACGGCGGCGAGGGATCGGAGCCTGGGGCGGGAGCTGAGGCGTGGGGGCGGGGCCTCCAACCCGGCGCCGGCCTGTGGGGAAGCGGGGCGGGGCGCGGCGCAGCCTCCTGACCGCCCCGCCCGCCCCTGACGCTCCTGCCGGTAGCCGGTAGAGCCCGTGTTGGTCCCGTCCGCGCGGCTGCCGGCTCCTGGAGCTGCGGTTCTCTCCCCACCTCCTCCGCGGCTTCAGCCTCGGCCATCCCCTCAGCCCCCGGCGCCGCAGCTGGCGCCGCCGCCCGACCCGCAGGCCGCCGCGGGCCGCGGAGCCCATGAAGGCGCGGGCCCCACCGCCGCCTTCGCGGCGTCGCCGTCGTCCCGGAGCTCCCCGAGCTGGCGCGGGCATGGCCACGGCATGAGCGTGCAGCAGCCGAGGGAGCTTGAGGAGAAGGCGGTGTCGGAGTCCGAGGCGGGAGCCATGCCGGAGAAGCGCGCGGGCGCGCAGGCCGCGGGCAGCGGCAGCTGGGTGAGCGCGGGCGCGGCGGCGGCCCGCCGGAGTCCCGGGGAGGCTGGGCGGGGTTGCGTCTGGGGCCCGCGAGGCCCGCGCGCCGGGCAGGGGACTCCGGCTCTCGGGAAGCCCGTCCTTTTCTGGGTGAGCCTAATGCATCACTAATACAGGCTTTCTTAGCAACTCCGTACCGCCAGGCAAAACTTAAGGTGATTCAGTTATTGTTTCAAAAGATGCCATGCATGTGACTATGTACAGTGAATGTAAGTAGTAATTTGGTTATTTCACAGTTCTCCGTCCCTGCGACAGTTGATGCAGTGTTCATGGCGCAGTTTCTGCCCAAGGCTACTCGGACAGCCGGTAGGGAGTCTTTTGAACCAGATTCGGTCCTACACTAGCAAATAGGCGGCTGTTGGGAAGTTGGCAGTGACGGTTGGGCAGCGCCTTCCTGCTCGTTCCGCGTTCTCCAGGCGTCCGAGGAGCTGTCGCGCAATGGGGAGCAGTTTCAGGGGAAGCCACCGGTCCCAGGACCGGCTGAGGAGCAGGTTCAGGCTGGTCTCTTTCTCCAGTTTTACTTGAAATTGAAATGGTTTCTGACAGCAGTACAGGGAAGCCCTGACATAACTGGCCTGGATTCGGCAGAACAGGCCTTGCCGGTAGTGCTTTGGTTTCAAATGGTGGAATACGAAGCATAGAGGGTCTTTCTTCAAGGCCTAAACTTAAGGATTTGTTGGGGTTTATTTTCGACCTGGAATACAGAAAATGTTACAGCGGATAGAAACTGACACCGTGGAAAAGTTTTTCCAGAGATAAATACAAATCTTATGAAAAATATATGCGATCAGCTTTAGGTTTTTAGCTTACATATCTGGTTTTGCTCTAATGCAAATATGCATTCAATGTGCATATTAGGAGATGTGAATCCGCATTAGTAGAATTGGGAAGGCGTGTGAAGTAGAAGCAGCAGTAAGTAATATGGAGGCAGCAGAGCTAGTTTCTAGTCGTGGTTCTACTGCCCCTCTTTAGGCAGGGTATTGACACACCCTTGCCACTCAGTGCTTCAACTGTGAAATGAGCACTTACTAATGTGGAAGACCCCTCCCAGCCCAAATGACTTCTTATTTTTGAAAAAGCATTAGAGGCCCCTCATTTCAAAGATAAAAAATCTCTTTAATGTAGAAAGTATATCTTGCCAGGCGGAGAGAAGTTGTATAGAATTGGTTTTTCTCATTTTGATTTTGATTAGGTAGACTTGTCCTCTTCCTGCCCCCTAAACAAAACTAAACCACCACCTCCTTCTTCTGTCTTCCTTAAATTGATGGACAGTAATTACTAACCAGTGGCAAGCTAGTAATCGGAGAGAGGTAGCTTCTTTCATCCCTTCCCATACTTATAACAACCAGAGAAAGTCCAGCTAAGTTTACTGGGTACAGATTTTAGGTTTTTGTCCTATCCTTTGCATTCCTATGGTTCATTTCCTCAGCATTTTTGACTTAGACTTTGACCATCTCTTTTGAGACTCTTGCTTACCCTTCTACATTGCTGACTAATGTCATCTGATATGAAAATGATCATTACTGCTGTCCTTAATTTTTTCATTGGCTCCCTATGTCTTACAGAATAAAAAATAAACTGGCAGGTTGAAGCATTGTTAGCATAGTGATTAGGTGAGCATGCTTGGAATCCCAGTTTCTACCTTCATTACTGGTGCAACTTTGGGTAAGTTGCATACCTTCTAATTAAAAAGCGTATTTACCTTATGGAGCTGTGAGGGTTGCTGCAACCTGGCACCTAGTAAGCCCTTACATATTATCTGTTATTGTTATTACTTATCAGTATTTTTTGCATGTATAAATTGAATGGTCACAGTCTATAGGTGATCCCCGACTGTGATAAAAGAATTTGTTTTCTCACATTTCTTAATCTAAATAGGAACTAGACCCCTACCTAAAAAATTAAAATTGCTTATTTTATATGCTTAGAGCAGGAAGTTTTGAGAGATGTTTACTCAAAGAAATCTAGACTTAATTTATTCTCCAGTTTCTTCTCCTTTGTATCCTGGTGCTAATCTGCTAATTTTGGGCACAAGTAGATTCCTGCCCAGTCTTTCCTTGTCTCTGAGAGTATATAGAGTCGGTATTGATAAACTACAGTGAATACCAAGTTTCTTGGTGTTTGCTGTAGTTAGTGAGATAACCAGCATGGGAAGGTGGCAGGGCTTTTCTGAATGTGTGGAAGCTGGGAAAACAGTGAATGCCTTTAATCATATATGTTCATGTCATATGCCAGTACTCTCAAATTATGCATTTTTCCCACTTGCAGTTTCTGTCTAATATCACTTCCAGGTTCCTGTCCTGTAGTCCCCATGACTTTATTTCTTTTTAATGTGTTGGAATTTCCTTATAGCTTGGTTCCAGTGACACTCAGTGGTTTTCAGATGCTACTAACAGTCACAGGGAAGACTGCCTATGTACAGGGAATCAGCTGACAACTTTTTTCCACCTTGTTTGGCAAAGAGATGTATTGACCTGAAAAAGATACTGGCAAAGAGATGTTATGATCTGAAAAATGGAAGGGTGTCAACTCTGAAATCATTTCCCTCTAGAATAGGGAGGTATGTATCAATAAGCTCTTGTTTTATCATCCTCTCTTTGCTCTAGCCCTCCCTAAACGTGCGTGCACAAACACACTTTCAGATGTTTTATCAGAATTATTTGTATATCATTGAATGTAGATTTGCCAGTACACTTATCCTTCACAGCCAGGTGAAGGAAAAGTCCTTAATGGAGTTATTTACCCTTCAGCATTTGATGAGAATTAAGGATTTGTTGCAAAGACATACATTTCAGATTGTTTGTGGACTCCAAGAAGCCAATACTTGAAGACCAGTTAAGGGCACTGATGTGGGGCCTCAAAGAATCACTGTCTCCTCTTGTGACATTTGATGTCTCTTGAGTTCATTTTCCTTAGACTGTTTCAGAGGGGAGCCTGTGAAGGTTAATGTTGAGTTTTGAGAACAAGATTATTATATAGGCAAAATGGAAATAATACTGAGGGGTAGCTTCTGTTTACAAAAAGGCTGAAATGACTAGGTATGTTTTGTTTGTAAAGAGTGAAAGGACTTAGGGACATTAGGGGAAAAAATTGTAATGATCAATTTTCACTTTTTCTTTAACACTGTTAGGAACCGGTTTGATCATTTCAATAAAAATAAAATAGTACTGGGACATTGTCATAGCCAAACTCTGTAAGTAAATTATAGCAGATAAGGGGAGAAAGCAAAAGCATTTATAAGCAGTCAATATGTTGCAGTTTATAAGAGCAAATATGTCATGCATTTATGGCAGGAACATTTGTATTTCCTATTTAGAGTTATGCAGATCTTTAGTTTTCATCATCTTTAGGCCCAGCCTTTGTCGTGACAAAGATTTGTTGCTGTTGTGTTGTTCTTAGGCCTGGTATAGACGGAATTTTGTAGACCTTGCTTCTTAGGATATTTGAACATCCTTTCTCACCATTTTACTTAACTAGATTAAGTCTTGCTAGACAGAGACTACAGCTGTGCATTTTTGAATCTGAAACAGTCCTTTAGGAGGTGATCAATCAATATTTGTTAATGAAGAAATAAATCAAGCCTTAAATCAGTAATTATGCTTATCAGGGAGATTTAACATGTTGGCTTACTTTTGTATAATGTGCTTTGGTTGGCCTTATGAAACAAATTGGAGAGTTCTGGTTTCCTCTATTCTCTGGAAGAATTTAAGATTGGTAATACAGTTCCAGAACTTTATAGTTCTTGACTTTTGGGGGGTTATTTAGTTCTGAAACAATTCAGGTTTTCTATTTGATTTTCAGTTTTTTTCTGTTAGTTTTGGTCAGTTGTATTTTGCTGGGAATTCTGTCTGTTTTATCTAAAATTTCAAATTAATTGGCATAAACTTGTTCAGAATAACCTTCTCTTAGAGTCTTTTTACCCTCTGTGAGATCCTTAGTCTACTTTTTTATTGCTGACATTGGTCATTTGTACCTTTTAAAAAACATTTAATTCTTTAGGATCTTTTGGATAAATATTCACAAATATTTCAAGTGGTGATAATTTATGTCTTATTTCTATATTACATGAACTAGAATATCCAGGAAAATGTTTAGTAATAATGGTAAAACTGCACACAACCTTCTCTGCATAACAGGATACATTAATTTTTTTTCACTGTTAAGGATCTTGTTAGCTGTATGATACAAACATGCTTTATTACCCTATGGAAGCATTTTTGAAATTTCTTATTCTTTTTCTTGCATGTGTCCTCCCTCTCTCTTCTTCCCCTCCTTCCTTTCCCTCCCATTCACTGTCTCATAGAACTTTGACAAGGGGGTTGTGAAATCTGAGATGCGCTATGGAGAAAGAGATTATAGCATAGCAAGGTCAGTGTTCTGAGAATTGGAGAGAAACCTAGCCTTAATAATGTGTAATCAACTATAATAAATAGCATCTTTTTAACCCTGCAAAAACATGTGTATGAAGTTGGATCAACTTTTTATTCAGCTGCCCGATATTTTAATAATTTTATATTTGCTTGTCTTTTTAAAATAGCTTTATTCAAGTATAATTGACATAAAATAAACTATATGCATGTTGTGTCTATTTGTATACCTCTCTCTTTATTCACCCTTCCCAAGCAATCATTTATCTACCTTCTGTCACTACATATAATATTAGTTTGCATTTTCTAGTTTTATGTAAATGGAATCATATACCATGTCATCCTTTTTGCTTGGCTTTGTTCAACCCAGTATAAATTTTTTGAGATTTTTCAACATTCTTATGTAAATCAGTAGCTTATTCCTTTTTATTGCTGAGTAGTATTCCATTATATGGTTATACCACAATTTGTTTATACATTCACCTGTTGATGGACATTTGAGTTATCACCAGTTTTTGGCTGTTGCAAATAAAGCTGCTGTGAACTTTTGTGTACCAATCTTTGTACAGAATATGCTTCCTTTTAAGTAAATACTTTGGAGTGGAATGGCTGGATCATATGGTAGATGTATTATTTAATTTTTTAAGAAACTGCCAAACTGTTTGCTAAAGTAATTGTACAGTTTCACATTGCCACTAACACTGTATGAGAATTCCAGTTTGTCCACATCCTTGCCAACACTTGGTCAATTTTAGCTCTTCTAATAGTTCTGTAGTGGTGTCTCATTGTGCTTTTAATTTGTACTTCCTTATGGCTAGTTATGTTCAACATCTTTCCATAAGCTTATTTACCATCTGCATATCCCTTTCAGCAAAATATTTGTTTCTGTTTTTTGTTGTTGTTTTTGGTTGTTTGTTTTTCTGTAATTAAATTTTGAGAGTTCTTTGTATATTTGGGATTCAAGTCCTTTCGCAGATGTTTTGCTTATGGTTATACACTTTTTCTCTATGGTTCGTCTTTTCATTCTCAGAGCAGTGTCTTGAAGAGCAAAAGTTTTAAATTTTGATGAAATTTATCAAGTTGTTCTTTTGTAGACCATGCTAACCCAATATCACAGGGAGTTTTGTTTATGCATTTGTAAGTTTTATAGTTTTAAATTTTACAAATTGGGTTTAATTTTTTTATGTGGTGCAAGGTACAAACAGAAGTTCATTTGCTTATGGATCACCAGTTGTGTCATTTGCTGAAAAGACTATTCTTTGTTCATTCAGTTGCTTTTGCACCTTTGTCAAAAATCCATTGTCCATTATGTGTCCGTCTGTTTCTGAACTCTCTATTCTGTTTTTCTGATCTGTTTGTCTGTCTTTACATCAGTATTACACAATCTTGATTACTGGAGGTTCATAATAAGACTCGAAAACTAGTAGAATTAGTCCTTCAATCTTGCTCTTCTTAAAAGTTGCTTTAGCTATTCTGTGTCCTTCCATTTTAGGATTTTAGAATCAGCCTGCCAATTTCAACAAGAAAGCCTTTTGGGATTTCTGTTGGGATTCTATTGCCTCTGAAGATTTATTTGGGAAGAAGTTATCAAGTCTTCTGATCCATGAATGCAGTAGATTTTATTTTATTTTTTTATTTTTATTTTAACTGAGTCTCACTCAGTTGCCCGGAATAGAGTGCCGTGGCGTCAGCCTAGCTCACAGCAAACTCCTGGTCTCAAGCGATCCTACTGCCTCAGCCTCCAGAGTAGCTGGGACTACAGGCATGTGCCACCATGCCTGGCTAAGTTTTTATATATATATTTTTAGTTGTCCAGCTAATTTCTTTCTACTTTTAGTAGAGATGGGGTTTTGCTTTTGCTCAGGCTGGTCTCGAACTCCTGAGCTCAAATGATCCTCCTGCCTCAGCCTCCCAGAGTGCTAGGATTACAGGCGTGAGCCATCGTGCCCTGCCTTATTTTATGTTATTTTTTATTGTTTTTATTTTTATTTTTTTAGAGCGGGTCCTACTTTGTTGCCCAGGGTGGAGTGTAGTGGCCTGATCATAGCTCTCTGTGACCTCAAACTTCTGGGCTCAGGCGATCCTCCCACCTCAGCCTCCTGAATAGCTAGGACTACAGTTGTGTGCCACCATGCTTGGCTAATTTTTCTATTTTTTATAGAGACAGGATCTTACTGTGTTGCCCAGGCTGGTTTCAAATTCCTGGCCTCAAGCAGTCCTCCTGCCTTACCTTCCCAAAGTGCTGCGATTACAGATGTGAGCCACCACACTTGTGGTGTGAACCTCTCCATTTATTTTAGGTCTTCTTTAGTTTCTTTCAGCTGAATTTTATACTTTTCAGTTTATAGGTCTTTTACATCTTTTGTCATATTATTCCCCGTTTTGTATTTCTTGATGCTGTTATAAATGGTATCATTACATAAATGTAGATGTAAATTTTTAAGATTTAAATTTACATTTGTTGTCAGTATATGAATATGCAGCTAATTTTTTAAAAAATGTTTAATTGTGGTAAAATACACATAGTGAAAAATTTATCTTAACCATTTTTAGTGTAGAGTTTAACAGTGTTGAGTATATTCACATTGTTGTGCAATTAATTTCTGGAACTTTTTCTTCTTGGAAAACAAACTCTATACTCATTAAGCAACAACTTGTTTTCCCCTTACCCATTCCACATTCCTTGACAACCACCATTTTACTTCCTGTTTCTGTGAGTTTGACCACTTTAGATACCTTATACCTTATGCTGGTATCTTACAGTATCTTTATCTTTTTGTGACTAGTTTATTTCACTTAGCATAATATCCTCAAGGTTCATCCACGTGTGTCATGTGTCAAAATTTCCTTTCTTTTTAAGGGTGAATAATATTCCATTGTGTGTATATACTGCATTCCGTTTATCCATTTATCAGTTGTTGAACACTTTGTTTGCTTTCACCTGTGGCTATTGTGAATAATGCTGCTGTGAACATGAGTGTATAGATATCTTGAGACCCTGCTTTCACTTATTTTGGATATATACCCAGAAGTGGAACTGCTGGATCATAGGGTGATTCTATTTTTAATTTTTGAGGAACTGTTTTCCATATGGGCTGTACTGTTTTACATTCCCACCAACAGTGCATATGTGTTCCAGTTTCTCCACTTGGTTGTCAACACTTGTTATTTTCTGTGTGTGTGGTTTTTTTAAATAGTAGCCATGCTGATGAGTGTGAGGTGATATCTTTGCATATGCTTGTGACCATTTCTGTATCTTTGGAGAAATGTCTGTTCAAATCCTTTGCTCATTTTTTAATTGGGTTATTTTTGTTGTTGTTGAGTTATAGATGTTCTTTATACATGTATTCTGGATATTAACCCCCTGCCATGGTTTGAGCCTTTGTCCCCTCCCAAACTTATGTTGAAACTTAATTGTCATTGTAACAGTATCAAGAGGTGGGACCTTTAAGAGGTGATTTAGGCCCTGCCTTCATGAATGGATTAATGCTTTTATTACAGGAGAGGGTTTCTTATACAAGGATGAATTTGGCTCCCTTTCGTCTCTTTTTTCCTTCTGGCTTCTGCCATTGGATAATCTAGCAAAAGGCCCTGGCCAGATGCTGGCTCCTTGATCTTGGACTTCCCAGCCTTCAGTATTATGAGCCAATAAATTTGTTTGTTATATATTACCCAGTCTGTGGTATTCTATTATAACAGCACAAAATGGACTAGGTTACCCCCTTATCAGATAGATGAGTTGCAAATTTTCTCCCATTCTGTAGGGCACCTTTTAATGCTCCAGTGATTGTGTCCTTTGATGCAGAGAAGTTTTAAATTCTGATAGTCTAATTTATCTATTATATTTTTACTTTGTTGCCTGTGTTTTTGGTGTCAGATCTAAGAAGTCATTGCCAAATCCAAAATCATGAAGCTTTTGTCTCTTATTTTCTTACACGAATTATAGTTTTAGATCTTTGGTCCTTTTTTCAAGTTTGTAGGTTTTTGTTTTTTTTTTAAAAGTGGCTCTTGCTCTGTTGCCTGGGTTAGAGTACAATGGTGTCATCTTAGCATACTGCAGCTTCAAACTCTCAGGGTCATGAGATTGTCCTGGCTGAGCCTCCTCAGTAGCTGGGACTATCGGCATAAGCCTCTATGCCCAAGTGATTTCTTTATTTTTTGTAGAGATGGAGTCTTACTATATTGCTCAAGCTGGTTTTGA
The DNA here is from genome assembly GCA_963574885.1 of Lepilemur ruficaudatus. Taxonomy (NCBI): domain Eukaryota; kingdom Metazoa; phylum Chordata; class Mammalia; order Primates; family Lepilemuridae; genus Lepilemur; species Lepilemur ruficaudatus. The sequence continues at coordinate 5,230 of CAUYRT010011285.1, read as the reverse complement.
ACTCCTGGCTTTAAGTGTTCCCCCCACCTTGGCTCCCAAAGTGCTCCTGCTCCTGGCCAAAAGTTTGTAGTTTTGATGAAGCCCAACTTGTTTTTCTTTTGTATTTTTGGTGTCATATTTAAGAATCTATTACCAAATCCAGGATTTACCTCTGTGTTTTCTTCGAAGAGTTTTATGTTTTTAGCCTTTATATGCAGGCCTTTAATCCCTTTGTGTTAATTTTTATATATGTTGTGAAGTAGGGTCCAGCTTCATTCTTTTACATGTGGAAATTCAGTTGTTCCAGCACCATTTGTTGATGAGACCATTCTTTTCTCATTGAATGGATTTGGCAACTTTGCTAAAAATCAGTTGGCTGTAGATGGTTTATTTCGGGAGTCTCAATTCTATTCCATTGGTGTATATGTCTATCCTTATGCCAGGACCATACTTCCTTGATTATTATAGCCTTTTTCTTTTCTTTTCTTTTTTTTTTTTCAAGACACAAGGTCTTGCTGTCTTGTCCGGGCTAAAGTGCAGTGGCATGGTTATAGCTCACTGCAGCCTTAAATTCCTGAATTCACTGAAGCTATCTTTATGTCTCAGCCTGCTGAGCGGGGACTATAGGTGTGTGTCACCATGCTCAGTTAATTTTTTTATTTTTTGTAGAGATGAGGTCTTACTGTGTTGCCAAGGATGGTCTCAAACTCCAGGGCTCGAGCACTCCTGCTGCCTTGGCCTTTCAAAGTGCTAGGATCATAGGTGTGAACACGGTGTCCACTGTAGCTTTATATAGTGAGTTTTGAAATTGGGAAGTTTGAGTTCTCCAATTTTGTTCTTTTTAAAGATTGTTTTGGCTGTTTGGTGTCCTTTGCAATTCCATATGATTTTGCGGATTGCCTTTTCCTTTCTGCAAGAAAGTCATTGGGAATTTGATGGGGATTATATTGAATCTGTAGATCACCTTGAGTAGTATTGGCATCTTAACAATATTAAGTCTTCCTGTGAATATGATTGTCTTTCTATTTATTTAGGTATTTTGAAATTTATTTTCAGCATTTGTAGTTTTCAGTATATAAATTTTTCACATCCTTAGTTTAAATGTATTGCTAGCTATTTTATTTTTTTAGATGATATTGCAAATGAAATTACTTTCTTAATTTCCTTCTTGGATTGTTTATTGCACAGGTATGGATACACAACTGATTTTTGTTGGTCTTGTATTCTGCATCTTTGTTGAATTAAGGTGTCAGTTCTAATAGCTTCTCTGTGGCTTCTTTGGAACTTTCTATATATAGGATCATGTCATCTGCATGAGAGTTAGTTTTACTTCTTTCTTTCCAATTTGGATGCCTTCTCTTTCCTTTTTTTTTTTCTTTTCTTTTCTTTCCTTTTTTTTTTTTTTTTTTAATCTAATTGCTCTGGCCAGAACTGCCAGTACAATGTTGAATAGCAGTGGTGAAGGCAGACATCCTTGTCTTGTTCCTGATTTTAGGGGGTAAGCTTTCAATCTTTGATCATTGAGAATATTAACTATGGGTTTTTAACAAATGCCTCTTATCATGTAAAGGAAGATTCCTTTTATCCCTAGTTTTTTGAATGTTTTTATCATGAAAGGGTGTTGAATTTTATCAAATGCTTTTTCCCATTAATCAAGATGATCATGTAGGTTTTTTTCCCTTCATTTTAATGTGGTGTATTACATTGATTTTCATATGTTGACCTATCTTTGCATTTTAGGAATAAGTCTCACTATTGCATTTGGTTTGCTAGTATTTTGTTTAGGATTTTTGCATCCGTGTTTATGAGGTATATTGGTCTGTATTTTTTTGGTAGTGTGTTGCAGTTTGTTTTCTTATCTGACTTTAGTATTAGGGTAATGCTGGCCTCATACAATGAGTTGGGAAATGGTCTCTTATATTTTCTAGAAGAGTTTGAGAATGATCAGATGTTTGGTAGAATGAAGCCATTAGGTCGTGGACTTAGTTGGGAGATTTCTGATTACTGTGTCAATCTCCTTACAAGGTACAGATCTATTCAGATTTTCTATTTCTTTATGATTCAGTTTTGGTAGATTATATATTTCTAGGAGTGTGTTTATGTCATCTCGGTTATCCAATTTGTTGATGTATACTTGTTCATAATATTCTCTTAGAATCCTTTATATTTCTGTGATTGTTGGTAGTAATGTCCCTTGTTTCATTTCTGATTTTTAAATTTGTATCTTTGGTCAATCTAGCTAAAATTTTGTCAATTTTGTTGGTATTTTCAAAGAACCAACTTTTATTTCATTCATTCTCTGTGTTTTACTATTCTCTGTTATATTTATCTCTGCTCTAATCTTTTTTCTTTCTTTTACTAGCTTTCAGTTTGGTCCACTTTTTATTTTTTAGTTTCTCAGTAAAGTTATGTTATTGATTTGAGATCTTTCTTCTTTTTAAGTGTAAACATTTACAGCTATAAATTGCCTCTTAGCAGTGCCTTTGCTTCATCCCATAAGTTTTAGTATGTTGTGTTTTTATTTTCATTTGTCTAAGTATTTCCTAATTTCCCTTGTGATTTCTTTTTGATCTATTTGTTGTTTAATTTCCACATATTTGTGAATTCTCTAGTTTTTCTTCTGTTATTGATTTATAGCTTCATTCCTTTGTGATTGCAAAAGATATTTTGTATGATTTAAATATTTTTAAATTTGTTGAGACTATTTTGTAGCTTAATATATGTTCTACCCTGAAGTTGGTGTGTTTTGCTGTTGTTGAGTAGAGCATTCTATATATGTTTGCCAGGTTTAGTTGGCTCTTAAAGTTGTTCATGTTCTCTATTTTTTTTTCTCTTTTTTTTCACCTTTCATCATCATTCCCAGTGGTTCTCTATTTCTTTACAGACATTCCCAGATGTTCTATCCATTATTGGAAATGATGTATCGAAGCCTCCAGCTATTGTTGTAAAACTATTTTTTCATTCAGTTCTTTCAGTATTTGCTTCATATATTTTGGAGCTCTGTTAAATGCATATATATTTATAGTTGTTATATGTTCTTGATAAAGTGACCCTTCCATCCATATATAATGTCTTTTTTAAAGTCTTCTAACAGTTTTTAAAAAATTAAACTACTTTGTTGAGATATGTTATGTAAAAAGCTGTACTTAATGTGTACTACTCAGTGAGTTTGGGGATAAGTATATACCTGTGAAACCATCACCACCAAGGCCATAGACATATCTATCACCTCCCAAAGTTTCTTACTGCCCTCTTTATTATTGTTGTTGTTATTATTTTCTTTGTGGTAAGACATTTAACATAAGATCTGCTCTTTTAGTAAATTTTAAGTATGCAATTTTCTAACAATACAATAAGACATTGTAGTTTGTACATAACAAGTTTTACATATTGTTAGTTATAGGTACTTTGCTATGTAGTAGATCTCCAGAATTTATTTATCTTACATAACTGAAACTTTGATTTCAAATTGTATTGCAAGTTATCAAAACAGTATGGTACTGGCATAAAAACAGATGAATAGACCAGTGGAGCAGAATAGAGAACTCAGAAATAAACCCACACGTGTATGTTCAACTAGTCTTTGACTAGGGCATCAGGAATACAAAATGGAGAAAGGATAGTCTCTTCAATAAATGATGTTGGGAAAAGTGGATGTGCAATACAAAGCAATGAAATTGGACCCCTATTTTACACCATACACAAGTGTCACCTGATGTCCTATAGCTTTTTTGTCCTCATTTTATCTGTTACTTTCTTCTTTTATATTGAGTTGATTTTGTTTTTTGTTGTGAACTGTGTAGATTCCCTTCTCATTTCCTTTTCTGTATATATTGTAGATATTTTCTTTATAGTTACTGTGGGGATTACATTTTACATCCTAAATTTAGAATAATGTATTTTGAATTGACACCAGCTTAACTTCAAAAATATGTAAAAACTACTCCTATATTTCTCTATCCTCCCCCCTTTATATTATTATCATAAACTACATCTTTGTATATTTTGTACTTGAAACACCAATTTATAATTTTTAATGCATTTGTCTTTTAAATTCCATAGAAAATAAAAAGTGGAGTTATAAGCCAAAATTATAGTAATACATATTGTATTTTTATATCCACTATGGTGTATGTATAATATGTGCTTTTAAGCACATATATGTATATATAACTTATTAACATATAACATATAATTATTGTTTGTTTTTCGTTTTTTTTTTGAGACAGAGTCTCACTCTGTTGCCCGGGCTAGAGTGCCGTGGCATCAGCCTAGCTCACAGCAACCTCAAACTCCTGGGGTCAAGCAATCCTTCTGCCTCAGCCTCCCAAGTAGCTGGAACTACAGGCATGCACCGCCATGCCCGGCTAATTTTTTCTATATATTTTTAGTTGGCCAATTAATTTCTTTCTATTTTTAGTAGAGACGGGGTCTCTCTCTTGCTCAGGCTGGTCTCAAACTCCTGACCTTGAGCGATCCTCCCGCCTCGGCCTCCCAGAGTGCTAGGATTACAAGTGTGAGCCACCACGCTCGGCCTATAATTATATGTTTATATCAGTTTTCTATATTGTCTAATCTGGTAATTTATTAGGCACATTTGAAGCATACTCATTGTAGGGCTAATCATTCTCCACTACTCAGGCAAGGTCTTCCTGGTTACTATACCCACAGTACTCTGTGAGTAATGCATTTTTAAGGTCTGGGTGGTGGAAACATGCATAGGCTCAGTGTGACATCTGGTCAAATCTAGACACCGTTCAGATTTTTTTCCCCCGGCCTTTGATAATTTCCTCCCATGCATGTGCTTATCAGTACTCTGCTAAATTCTTGAGGTAGATCTTCTGCAGATCTCTGGGCTTCTCTCTCTGTGTCTCTCTCTCCTCTCCATGACTCTGCCCTACCTTGGACATAAAATGAAAGTAGGGATCATTTCTCCTGTTGCTCACCATTGTCCCCAGCATCCAGCTGATATATAGTAGGGCTCAACAAATATGTGTTGAATGAATTAATCACTTGGAGTTGAATATTTTCACTTTTTTATTTATTTTTTTTTTTTTTGAGACAGAGTCTCACTCTGTTGCCCTGGCTAGAGTGCCGTGGCATCAGCCTAGCTCACAGCAACCTCAAACTCCTGGGCTCAAGCAATCCTTCTGCCTCAGCCTCCTGAATAGCTGGGAATACAGGCATGCGCCACCATGCCTGGCTACATTTTTCTATATATTTTTAGTTGTCTATATAATTTCCTTCTATT
>CAUYRT010011284.1:0-134261 GCA_963574885.1 Lepilemur ruficaudatus | reverse complement strand
ATGTCCTTTGCCCACTTTTTGATAGGGTTGTTTGATTTTTTCTTGCTGATTTTCCTAAGTTCTAAATAGATTCTAGTTATCAGCCCCTTATCAGATGTGTAGCATGCGAAAATTTTCTCCCATTCTGTAGGTTGTCTGTTTACTCTCATGACAGTTTCTTTGGCTGTGCAGAAGCTTTTTAGTTTGATCAGGTCCCATTTATGTATTTTTGTTCTTGCTGTGATTGCCTTTGGGGTCTTCTTCATAAATTCTTTGCCTAGACCAATGTCTAGAAGAGTATTTCCAACGTGTTCCTCTAGAATTCTAATAGTTTCATACCTTAGGTTTAAGTCTGTTACCCAGCGTGAGTTGATTTTTGTGAGAGGTGAAAGGTGTGGATCCTGCTTCAGTCTTCTACACGTGGCTACCCAGTTTTCCCAGCACCACTTATTGAATAAGGATTCTTTTTCTCAGTTTATGTTTTTGTCTGCTTTGTCAAAGATTAGATGGCTCAGAGTTAAGTTTTAAGAAGAACAGAGTCAGCAATGTGAATTATTGAAAGAAGATTTCTATAGGAATGTAGGATTTCTGTGTGACATCATGTCAAATCAAAATGACTTGAATATTTCTTTGCAAGGTAAAACTAAGTCTATATATGATATGTGGCAAAAAATCCAAAAACGGATGGCTTTTTTCAAAATACTTTTTCTTCAAAAGGAAATTTCAGATGAACATTTTCCCCAGTTAGCAAAGGCCATTGATGAGCAGGATGATATAGCAAATCATTTGAAGAATACACAGCTGTTATAGACCTATTAATTGGAGAATACAAGAAAAGTTCACTGATTTTGAGAATCATGACATCACATTCAAATTAGCATTTCAGCCTCACCTAGTTGATATTGCCAAGGCACCTAAAGAACTACAGATGGAACTGATTGAGCTCTCAGTAGATGGCATTTTAAAATCATTGTTTGATGCTAAGAAAAATCCAATTAAAACATGGAAAAATGCAGAATACCCATGCCATCAGCAACATGCCCCAAAAATGCTTTCTTGCTTTTCAACCACTTATTGCTGCAAATCTATATTCTCCTAACTAACCCAAATCAAGATGCTCTTAAGGTCAGAAATGACTGATATCCATACAGAGGATCAGCTGAAACTGTGGACCTCTATGCTACAACCAAAGACTCAAATGCTTTCCAACAAAAAGCAGACACAACAAAGTCATTAAAAGGCTAGTTAACTTTAAAAGCTAGTTAACTTTAAAAGGCTAGTTAACTTTAAACTTTTAACTTTAAACTTTGCGCTTTTTGAAATTATTGAGCATAGAGTAGTTAGATTTTTATAAAATAATGTACATTTTTAAGTATATCTAATTGGAGTTTCTTGAATGCAGCCTTATTTGATTACAGCTAAATTAGTGTGGCCTTCCAACATAAAAAGGTTCCCCACCCCTGCCCTAGTGCCCTGTGTGGCCCTCTCAGATCCCTCCCTGGGACCCCCTGGTTGGCCCCCCAATCCAGCAGCCAAAAGACGGACGCCTGCCCCAGCCGGGATGTCTTCCATTCCCGTTGGTGGGTGTCTGGGACACATCGCTTTTCACTCCTGTTTAGGTCGCTCTTGAGATTCAACCTGGGAACCTTGGGAATACTCAAAAGCAGCCTGTGGAAGATGGTATGGGAGATGGGGCAGGAAGCTGCTAAGAAATGCAGCCCCCTGGTCCCCTGAACCTGAGCGAGGAAAGCACCTCCTACCCCTTCCAGGCCCACCACTGCCGGGATTGTCCATGAATGGAGATGGCATTGGACCCTCCCAGTCCTCAGTACCTTCCTAGTGCCCAGAGTGGGGTTTCCCCCCTGGGTTTTCCCTCATGTTGAGCATGCGCCCCCAACGTAAGCATTTATTTATTTATAAATTATATACAGCTACTATTGTATTGCTGTATTATATAGGATATAAATATACAAGAACAGACCTAAAACAGATGAGATACAATGAACAACAATAGACACGTTAATATTTTCTTTCCACGCCCCCAGTGGATTGTTTTGTACATGACCCATTGGAAATCAGTGGCCTGGAACCATTAAGCACCCCCAAATCATCAGGGGATCTTGTCAAAATGCAGGTTCTGAATCTGTCTGGGGTGGAGCCTAGAGATTCTGCTCTAACAGCTCTCAGGTGACGCAGTGTTTTGTGGCCATGAAACGTTCTTTATAGTTATGCTTGTGTGCATTTGTCCTTGTCTTCTGAGACTTGTATAAATAATCCTTGAGTTTTTTTCTTTTTTTACTTTTGGAACTTTTTCTAAGTAAATAACTTTTTCTAAGCTAAGTGATAAATGTTTTCCTGGTACTGTCTAACTTCCCCAAGAACAACCACTTAGATTTTACAACACCCTTAATAAAGAATTAATTGAGTACATCTTTTTGACTGGAGTAACTTATTTAGTTAGAATTTTTGAAGAAAGTAATTTTTATTTGTGCTCACAACGAAGTAATTAGCGATAGTCGTTTTACTTAAAAGAAGGATTTTTAAAGAGGCCTTTCTTTTTTTTAAAGGTATCATTTATTATGGTGGAGCCTATGAGAGGAACTCTTTGTCCAGGACAATAGTCTTTTAGCCTTGTTAGTGTCGTATTCTATATAAATGTGCTTAATTGTTACAGTTGCTAAACAGAACTCATCCTACTGAGTGTGATCATTTAGCTGTGAGGAAGCATAATAGCAGTTGCATCTGAAATTCGCAGCAATTTTACATATTCTTTCTGCAGAATTTATTTTTCCTTGTTGCTAAAGGAGCTGAGGAAGGGCTGCCGTCTCGTCCATTGTCAGGGGCAGCTGTCTCTCTGTGCTGAGGCTGCGCACCCACCAACCGAGCAGATGGTGGATGGTAGCTGAGGCATGTCTCCTGCGCACGCACAGGACCCGCTTTGCTGGCTTTGGGGAGCGCAGCTGCCGCACCGTTAGGATGGTGACAGCGAGGCGCGTCTGCGTTTCAGGCGCGAGCCTTCGTACCGAGCCACGCGCTCTGAAAGGGTGCTGCGGTCTTCAGAGCATTGAATAGGCACTTGCATATTCAAACTGCCAGAGCTGTGTGAAAATATGGATTCCTATTAATTAGAATTTTGGATAGGGCTCAGGCAGGGGGTGTGTTGCAGGGACAAGGGGAACTGTCCCACCAGATCTGCACGTTGCTGCGTTCCTGATGGCAGAGGTGAGCCAGGGCACTGCAGCCTGCTTCAGGCCACAGGTTTCTAGGACCTGATTCACTCCTTCACCTTCGCCAGTATGGATCCTTTATGCTAATCAAAGACATTCTGAGCGAGGCTTTGATGAAGCACTCGGTTGTCTGGGGCAGGGTTTTTCTTTGTGTAAGGTGGAACAACCTTTCCTGACCCTGGATGCTGTGACGTTGCCCTCCAAAGAGGGTGGTTTAATGGGGAAGCCAATATGGGGACCACGTCATGATGCTTCATTTCCTGTTGTCAAGCCTGGCCCACAAGGCAGGGAGGCTCCAGCCCTGTGACTCCTTTCGTATCCTCCCTGTGTTCTGCCCACTGTCCTCAAAAGTGGCCATTCGGGCATAACCCAGATATATGTTTAGAAAGAGTTTTATTAAGATATGGTTCACATATCACACAGTTCACCCATTTAAAGCATAGATTTCAATGGATTTTAGTATATTCACAGATATGTGCAATCATTACCACAGTCAATTTTAGAGTATTTTTATCACCTCTAAAAGAAACTCTAGGGTTTCTTTTGTTGATTCTTTACCCTTAAGTTATTATCCCTAATTCCCTCATCTCTCTCCCTGAGCTCTAAGTAACGGCTAATCTACTTCCTGTCTCTATAGACCTAGATAGTTCTGTGTGTCAATAGCTCAGGAGCGTGATAGAGGGTGTATATGTGTGGGTCTGTATGTACGGAGGAGTCAAGAGGAGAGGATATGGAAAACTTCCAGAACAGATGACAAAGCAGCCCTACCATGTAAAGGCATCAAGCTTGTCACCATCTCTTGAAGTCAAAGTGATCCACTTCTCATTTTAGCATCCCAAGCTGACACAGGACCCTGCTGGCCCATCACTAACTCTGCCAATCTTTTCTTTTTAAAATCTTTTATTTATTGATTGATTGAGATAGGGGCTTTGTCGTCCAGGCTAGAGTGCAGTGGCATCATCATAGCTCACTGCAACCTCAAACTCCTGGGCTCAAGCGATCCTCCTTCTTTAGGCACCTGAGTAGCTGGGACTATAGGTGTGCACCACCATACCAGGTGCTAATTTTTAATTTTTCTATAGAGATGGGGTCTGGCAACGTTGTCCAGGCTAATCCTGAACTCCTGACCTCAAGTGATCCTCTTGCCCTGGCCTCCCAAAGTGCAGAGATTATAGGTGTGAGCCACCATGCCCAGCCTAATGTTGCTAATCTTATTAGCTTACCTAATCAGAACTGTAACTTACACAGATTTGAGAAAAGCTAAGTTTATTTTTTATACCATACCATGAAACAGTATTTGTTTTCGTTTGGCTTATCAGTATTGTACGTTTATGTAAGGGGCCACTTATGTTTCAGAACTGTTGGCCAGTCAATCAGAAAATGGTGATAGTGATAACTTATATTTGAAGAAGTCAAGATAGAATTTGCATTTGATAAGTCTCAAGTCATACCTCTACTACCTTTTTAGAGTTTTGATAGTTTATTATTATTTCATTGTTGTTTGATTGTCTGACCCTAACAATATCATTTCCCTTAATGTTAGTAACCCCCCAATCTATCCACTGCCCACACCAACACAAGCAGATTTTTTATGAAGTACACATAGGTTCAAAGAATTGGAGCTGGAAAGGATTTTAGGAACAATTTCATCAAAGCCACTTGTATTAATCAGCTCAGGCTGCCATAACAAAATACCACAGACTAGGTAAGTTAAATAACAGAGCACAGTCTGGAGGCTGGTGCCAGCTGGTCAGGCTCTGGCGAGGGCCCTCTTCCTGCCTCTCAGACGGCTGCCTTCCTGCTGTGTCCTCACGTGGGAGAGAGCGAGAGAGCACACAATCACACGCTCTCTGGTGTCTCTTTTTATAAAGACACTAATCCCATCCAAAGGGCCCTACCCTCATGACCTCATCTAAACCTAATTAACTCTCACAGGCCCCATCTCCAAATACTACCAGACTGGGGGTTAGGCCTTCCACATATGAATTTTGGGGGAGACACAATTCAGTCCATAACACCACTCATTACAATTTCCTTTATGTCAACATGAGATAAAAATATCTGTTTTAGAGAATTCTATTACATGTCTGGAGTGGGTTCTAGATCTGATAGGATATCAAAAATATCCCGTATTTTTGATCCTCGCCTTGGTGCCTTATTGCTAGTTAGAACTGCTAGATTTGGCAGAAGAGTCTTGGAAATTATGTCAGAATAGAAGCAAAAAATGAAGATGCAGTGAAAATCTTGGGTGTGGGGCTGGGGGGATCTTAAAGCCATGGCACGGAGAGAGTGGAGGTGACAGGTCCTCTGAAGGGAGTGCTGTCTTCTTGAGAAAGTGGGTGGGACAATGGCGGCAGATGTCTGGTGGGAATAACCTGAGAGAGGCTGAAGGGGAGGAACTTTGATCGGATTGCCTAAGAAGACAACTATCCTCAGGAGGCCCCTCTTGCTGCGTGAACACCCGGGCACGGCCCTCCTGCTTCTCTCTCAGCTGCTTTCTTCCCCACTGAGGTGACAGGTACTGCCTCTCAGTGTGGTGGGCCCCATCCATGGGGCAGCAAGTTAGTCCCAACTGTCATTCTATCAAAACCAGGAATGACACCAGTGGAGGTGACACACGCCCAGTCTTGGTGGTGATGGAAGTGACCAGGCTGGGCTATCTGACCCACTGCTTTCCCTGTCGTATGCAAATCAGCCAGAGCTGGGATTTACGGTGAACAGTTCTCAGTTCATATGCTTTAGGGTTCAAATTCAGTTTGGGGTGTTTTTGTTTTGTTTTGTTTTGTTTTTTGCTTGAGGATAATTTGACACCTTCAGTTTATACCAGAGGATATGTTTAAACATAGAATTCAGTTCTCTTGCTATATGTAAATATGATTTACTCATCAAAGATTAAGTTAGCATACAGCCTGCTTGCATCTCTACAAACAGCAAGGCGGACTTTCTTTGTGTGGCCACCAGACAATGGCAACCCATCCATTTGCTGGCACAGAGAGGCACTAATAGGTATTTTTTCAGTTCAACTGTGAACACGCTGACCTGCAGAAAAACCCCAAAGGAGGGGTATCGATCAATTCTTCAGCATGGCGAGTTTCAATTGTTCCTTGGGTGTTTGCTTTGTTACAAGCATGTGTAATGTATTTCAAAAAACAGATCATAAACATTTGGTTTTGGAAGAGTCCACTTAAATGATGCCATGGAACTGTCAAGAAAAGTCGGGTTCATTTAATTCATGGAGACCGTGAAATGCCATTGACTAATGATGTCTTACAATCGTTGACACCAAATGCGTAGGAGTTATAGCAAATTTGCTAGACAGTCTTAATAGATATTTGCATAGATGGCAAATATGTGCACACAGCATTCTTTAAATATTGGTTTTTATAGTGAGTATGAACATTTTTCACTTGTTAAGTTAATGGCTGAAAAATGCAGTTGACTGAGGCAGTAATTCAATTTCTGTTTGGCTTAGGACGGGCTCTGGTTTTCATATTACCACATGCCTATTTTGGAAGTGGCTGACTGTTTTCACTGGGCTCCCACGGACCTAACCCACACCCCCCACGCTGTCTTCTTGACTCGTGTCAGATGGAAGTGGTGTGCGTGTGTGTGTTGTGAGCGTGGGGAAGACAGACAGACAGACAGAGAGATGAGAGAGGCTGGGATGGAAAGAATTTTTCCCTGAGTGGGAGAGTTTCTGAATCGTTTTCAGGAGATTTGTGTGTCATTTTCCCAATGTTTGTTTTTATTTTTAAGCTATGGATGGCTGTGTCCTTTTTGTTGTTGTTGAACTACAAGAAAAAACACTGGCAATTCTGACAAGAGTATGAAGCCAGAAGAATTTCTTGGGGAAAATATTCTCATGTGTTATGTAAGAGCATTCTCATTTTGTTTTCTTAGTAAAAGATCCCAACTCAGTTATGAAGCTCCTATAAACGTTTGTTGTCTGAAGAAAGTACACAACGGAGACTTTCTACTTTAAAATGATGATCAGGATGTATTTACTGAGTGTCCACTATAGAAGACGTATTTAATTAGGTGTTCTGAAAAACAGAAGAGGACATAAGACGGAGAAACATCTACTTGGTGTTTCCTTGGCATTGTTTCTGAAAGGAGTTACAATGATAATTTCATGGAACAATTGGCCAACATTATAAGTGAGTTTTATAGTATATACATAGGACAATATGGGCAGTCCCTAATTTAGGATGAATTGAGTTCCAAAAATTCATCTGACAATTAGTTGTTTGAAAATCAGAAAGCATTCACCTATACTAAAAAGTTTTAAGGGCACTTAGCCTGGTTTTATAACATTTGATTGATAAATGACCAGAATGGCCCCTAGAATGTGAGGGAATCCCAGGTTATTTTTCTTCTTCCTGGGGCATCTGTTTATATAAGCAATTTGAGTCAACCAGAGTCAGAGTGTCAGAACCATTCTGATGCTCAGTCTTATCTGATCACACGAAAAAATGCTACATGGACCGGCAGGGACTATGCCTTTGCTAGGCTGCCCTCTCAGAACCAGGGCCTAGACATAGCACCCTGTGGTGACCCCACAGGTGTCAGTGCTAGAGCTCCTCGTGGGATCTGGTTGACCTCACAATTGTGGGGAAGCAGTGGAGGCTTGGTGAGCCCCTAGGAGGTGAGAAATGGGAACTGGAGCCCACATATGTGCTGGCCCAGGCTCCAGGTGACTTCCCAATTGGCACTGCCAGTCTTGGCCTGTCCTAGGCACCAGAAGGAACTTCAAAGCATGGGAATTCCTGAGTCTTAGGTTCTGGGTTAGGCCCCTGCTTAGAGTGCTAATGTCAGCGGCAATATTTCTATGGGAAAATGCATTATCAGTTTCTATTCAGAGCAGCAATAACACATTTCTCATGTGCCTGGCACATTGTAGGTGCTTATTATATTTGCTGAAAGGAAAGGTTTGAGAATGGGCTGCTCCTTCTCGTAAAGGCTGTTCATGTTTGCATAAGAAAAGGCACTTCTGTATGTGGGCCACTGCTCAGCTGTCCTGCTTTGGGAAGTGAAGGTTAATTATAAAGAGTGGGTGAGAACTGGGAATATCAGACCTGGATATTCAGCTCTGTGGTAGAGATGGATCAAACATTGACAAATCACAAATTCTTTTTATTATTATCATTCTGAAGAATTATAGATAGAATATATTGTAAAAGACATAAAAATTCATGCAATTTGGTTACAATTCTGATGAGACTTAGAATTTCCAATACTCAGTGTGACACCAGCTTTTGAGACCCAAAGTGAAAATGTGGATAACAAAATAATTTTTTCAGATAATAATTTATAAAAAGGTAATTTAAACACTCTTCCCTGACCTACAGAGAAAGCCCTGGCATTGCTGAACAATCCTCAGATGAGCCAGGGGTCAATATAGCAATTGCCTCTTAAAGAGTTTTCCTCATACAGTCCTGAGTGCTTAAATCCCCTTCTGCAAGTGCTGACTTTAATGCCACCTCTCTGGATACTCAGGATGATACATTGTGTGTGGCTATGGATTGCAATTTTCCCAGTAGCTGCCACCTGTACCCTCCTCTGGAATTGGTGAGAAGGAAGTTGAGAAATTCATTATGCCTTTGTTGCTTCTGCAGAGACAACCACCTGTATCTCTAGTTTGAAAAATGGGTGTAGGGTAGAGGGTAACTTCACGTGATTGAAAGGTATTTTCCTTTGTTGGCTCCATGCCAACAGTGACTGAAATAACCATTCAATGTAATTAGTGATTATTAAGTACTTCGTGCAGTAAATGCTTTGCTGGAATAATAGCAAACAGTTTTAACAATGACTCCACAAATGAATTAGGATGAGTGGGTTTAAGATTAATGGGGGCTTATCGCAGGGCAGTCCTGGAAGACCTTTTGGTCCTAGGTTCACATTTATGAAAAGCATTGAAATTTACATTTTGACATTACCTTCAAATGAGGCTACATGGAGTCACAGGGCTACCTTGCCAAGACTGAACATTTACAATAGTCTGTTGTTTGTGTAACCCTGTTTCAGTATGTATTCACGTTTTAATGCATTGAAAACCTCAAAACATGGAAGAGATCCAGCGGTCTCTAGATCCAGTTTGCACGGAGGCCCTGACAAGCTTCCAGGTCATTCTCTTTCCACACGCACAAACTTCCACCTTATGCTATAGGAACGAAAGGAGTCAAGGGCTTTATTTTCCCCGCCTGTTCATTTATGAAATGGCAAAGCTAAAGTGGGGAGACGTTCATGGTACCCGACGTTAGGCTAATCCACTCATTCATTCATTTATTCACTCACTGAACAAAGACTGAGTGGTCAGACAGACCTGAGGGTCCAGGCTCTGCCTGTCTCTGGGCATGTGGCCCCTCTGGGTCTCAATTTCTTTCTGAATTTGTTAAGTGGGATCAACAGTAGTTCTTGCCTCAAAGCACATTGTAGGGACCAAATGAGGTAATGTGTTAGGGAGGCAGCACAGGCCTGGTATGAACTACTAAGCGCTCATTAAAAGTTAGATGCTGTGATTAGTAGTATTACGTTATACCGTAGCATGTGTTAGGTGTTATGCTACGTGGATAAAACATGTCCCTACCAAAAAGAGGATAAAACATTTCTCTATCTTCTAGAGCAGCGGTCCCTAACCTTTTTGGTACCAGGGGCCAGTTTCATGGAAGACAATTTTTCCACAGACGGGGGTGGGGAGGTGGGTAGGCAGTGGCGCTCTGCAGCCTGGTCCCTAACAGGCCTAACGGTACCGGTCCATGGCCGGGGTGTTGGGGACCGCAGTTCTAGAGACTTGCGGTTGAGGGAGACAGGAAAACACTTGCAAATTCAGCTCAATAGGAGTCACTGGCAATTGTGCAAGGAGCAGGGACCGCATAAAGATACAGTGTTCAACTCTGCCTTGGGTGTAGGGAGGCCTCATGGATGTCAGAGAAAATCTGCATTCTTATCTCACCCAACCCCTAGTAAGCTGGGAAACTCTGGCAATATCGTTTGGCCACTCTGCGTCTGGTTCCCCAATCTACAGAATGAGGGGGCAGACTGCAGCCTCTCGAAGATTGGCTGAGCCCACCAGGTTGTGGAACTGAAGGGGGCTCAGGTGCTTTCCATGACGTATGTCAAGATTCTGACTTTGTTACAGATTCATCATTATACCTCGAGAAAAATCCCACCGCGCTTGACTGCTCTTGCTCAACGTCTCGTCGTTAGCTAATTTCCAGTTTTAATGAACGTTGAAAACAAAATGTCTTATGCCGCACGTGGGTCACTTTGTCTTGTGGAGTCCCTTGTGCATCCGCCGGGTCTTGCTCAGTCATATTCTGGCAGTAGAGGGGCTAGACTGAGGCTTCCCACAGGGCTCTCATTAATAGCTGCAGTTTCTTCTGCTAGAAACTTCTCTGCTATTTTTTTACGAATCTAAAAATGTTAGGGAAGCAGGCAGGACGATGAATTGAGTATGTTGGTGTGCCTCTGTCATCCTTCAGAGCCGGGGACGTTAGTGACCGGAGGAATGTCCGTTTCCTCAGCCACGTGCTAGGAAGTGCTTTGGTTTTAGTATGTTTCAGAAATCCCCTGGCAGATATTGAAGCACAAATTACAACAAAATAGAACCGCTAATCTATTTTCCAGGCCAAACGCCTTAATCCGCCAGGTCTCTTGATTTATGTGTCCCTCATGCAATACCTTTCTCCAACCACGAGTAGGTGGTTTACTCATGCACTCCTGGTACAGGAGAGACCACGGACCAGGAACTCCAGGCCTCCGCTGATGGGTTCTGTGATCACCTACGGACGTCGGGACCAAATGTTTATCAGGAATGGTTACATATTAGCTCTTCACACTGGATGAAAAGGACAAAATGGCCCTTACAAAACCTTTACATTGCTCTATAGAGAAAAATTCCTTTTTCGTAGCCTGGTGAAACTTAATGCTAAAATAATGCAATATTAAAAACTTATACATCATCCTTAGAAAATAATTTGGAGAACTATGCATGATAACAAACCAAGACAATTCTAGCAGTCTTGGTCTAGTGCCCAGAAAGCTGCATAAACACAATAACACTCGCCCCCACCGCTGGCCATTCTTCCCCGGTGGGCTGGAACAGAGTGTTGGGAAGTGTAGGGACCCTAAGCTCCTTATATGGTGCGGCTGACTGGGAGTGACATGGAGAGCGAAGCCTCTCTCACCCATGGAAAGTTCTGGTGAATAAACCTTCCCCAAAATGGTTCTACCATTTTTAGAATATTACTAATATAACACTTTAATGGAAATCCCATTTGAACAGATAGTATATAGAGTATCGCGGAAGGTAATGTTTTATACTGCTGGAGAGATGGTTCATTTCCTTCTGCCTCCCTCCCTCTTTTTTACCCTCCTTTCTTTTCAATCTTTCCCCCCTTCCTACTCCCTCCCTGCCTTTCTTTATTTCCTTCCCCTTTTTGTGTACAAGGAAATCACTTTTTCAGTTGGAGTTGAGTAAAGAGTGCCATGAAGTAACTTTTTTTTTTTTTTAACATATAATAAGTGGTTAATTAGTAAAATCTTCCATTCTGGCTCATTTCTATGGTGAGAGAAATGGATAGCTCCTAAAGCCATCATATCACATACCTGTTATTTTATATGACTTAGTTTTAAAATGCAGTTGTTCAATGTAAAGGTCTAAGTGAAATAAATTGACCCTGAAATTTTCATGACATCTACTGTTACAAAGTCCAGAACTTTAAACAATCCATTGAAGTGACTAAATCATTCTTTTTGGCACAAAGCAAACATTCATTTTGAAGTTTTAGCATCTTGGGGTGTTAAAGATAAAAAATAATGTTTAATTTGGGAATAAAGTCTATGTTGGATGCATATTTTGTAGTACTTGACTTAAACTTTCCAACCAACAATGAGGTATTTCTTATAATTATACTTTATTTTGTCTGTGTGGTATTTATTGGAATTGAGAAGAGGCTAGGATTATTAGTTCTTTTTCTAATAGACTTTTAAATAAAACTGCCTACAGTGACAAAAACTATAGTTTCCTGCATTGCAAGCTGATTCTTCTTAAATTTGATTGTTTATTTATTTATTCATGCCTCTTTCTTGGAATGAGCTTAAATGAAAACCAAAGCATATTATTTAATTGGGCAAACGTGATTTCTCTCAGAGGTGAATCCATATGGTCAAAATATTTATCCTTCTAGTTGTCGAATCCTATGCAAGTATAGATCTTGAGAGTCCTTGATGAGTGTGTCGATTACACAGTCCATAGTCTTCTCTAAGTATTGTTAGTTGCAGCCAAACTTTTGATAGACTCTGGATAGAAAACTGCACTCTCTGATGAAGACTCATAATGCCGAAGCTCTTTATTGCCGAATGAAGGCGTAACTTTAGACTTTGGCAACTAAGAGAGCAGGCGCTGGTGGGTGAAGCCCAGTTCAGCAGGCTGAGCAGACAGTGTAGGTTGTAGGCCACACACCTCTACAAGGAAATGAATCCTAGGGGGTTCTGTGGGCGGGCCCAGCCAGCAGTTTCTTTAGTAAGCAGCCTTGAATTTGTTCCAGCCTTGAACAAATGACCTGTTGTCTTCAGCATTTCATACCACAACACAGTGATTTTCAAAACAATTTTTTTTTCATCAAGGGAGTTTGCTTCCAAATGAAATGTTATATAGAATCTGTGTGTACAAAATAGCCCAAAACATTGCTGCTTTGGTTGAGACAAGGTGGACAGCCCAGTACAGAAGAGGTTTGGAACTGGACATTTCTTGAAGCAGGTCTACCAGTCACCCACCAGAGTCAGGAAACCTTAGTAGTATTCTCATGGATTACTCCATTATCTGTTTACAGAGCAAGTTAATTGCAGAATGGAGATCCAGGAAACTGAACAATATGACCTGCAATAATTTAATAATCAAGTGAATTTTGGAGAATATCTAGCAAAAATGATGACTTTATTGTTATTGTGGCTATGGTATAGTTCATTGCTAATGTAGTGAAGTTACATCAGATGTGAGTTAAGTATATGTGCCTACCTGAAACAAAAATAAAAATAAGTAAAACACTTAGAAAGACGTCTAACAATGATGGAAAAGGAAACCTAAATAAATCCTAATGGAATTTGCTTTTGAGAACTGTGTCAGGCTGGTTCTGCAATCCATCAGGAAAAGAAAATGTACAAAATAGCTGATATCATCCTATTAGACATTAAACATGCAATTAAGTTTTAGTAATTAAAATAATTCCTGGCATAGTAATAGATCAGTGGAAGAGAACAGGGAGTTCTGAGACTGATGCATGATAAATGGGGATTTAATATAGATTTTAGGTGGAAGGTTAAATTAGGGTGGAAAAAAGGACATCTCCAATAAGTGATGGGGAGATTATTGACTATCCGTTTGGAAAAAATAAATAAGATTGGAGTACTCCCTCGTAGCAAACTATGCAGCAAACGCCAGATGGATCAAGGAGTTAATTGGAAAAAAACAAAGCTATCAAAATAGTAGAACAAAGTATAGGAGATTGCAAATGAAACACACATTTAATAATTATTGCTCAACCTCACTGTGTTTAGGGAAATGAAAGTTAAAAAAGTAAAATGCTATTTTTGCCCATTGGATTTACTGGAAAACCAATAATGTCCAGTAGCAGTGAAGACTACGGAAACGGATTTTCATTTACAATTTGTGAAGATGTGAATTGGAATGGCCTTGGTGAAATGGTAATTTTGCCGAAGCTGCTATAATTTATAGCAGTTTCTCTTATAGACATTTATCCCAAAGAAAGACTTGGGCATATGCCCAAAGTTCCGTATGCAAAAAATATTCATTACTGCAGTACTGTGACTGTGGTAGTGAAAAACTAGAAGCAGTAGAGGAGTAGCTAAACAAACTGTGATACCGTAGGCTATGCAGCAGTGTTAACTATATAGCAGTCAAAAGGTATGTGATAGGTAGGCATACACTGCCATGGAAAGACACCCAACACAGATTTTTCAAATGAATAAAGCAAGTTGAAGAGAAATACGTATGACGTGACATCATTTGTGTAAAAGATATCACCATATAGTTATATATTTATGGATACATGTATCTTTCAAATATATATTAAAAGGTCTGTAAAGGTATATACCAGAAATTACAATGATTTAACTACAGGGAGGGGAACGACACCGGGGCAGTGGTGGGATGGCATGGGTAGTTAAGAAAGACGTTGTGTTTTTGGCATTTTATGTATTATTTGGCATAACATGTGCAACATAATTTGTACTGAAAGCAAAAACAGACTAATGGGGTTGCATTTAACTAAAAAGCTTCTACATAGCAAAGGAAACAATCAACAGATTGAAAAGATAACCTACCGAATGGGAGAAAATATTTGCTAACCATGTATCTAAGAGGTTAATATCCAAAGTACATAAGGAACTCAAAAAACTCAATAGCAAAGCACCAAATAACTCGATCAAAAAAATGGACAAAGGACCTGAATACACATTTCTCCAAAGAAGACATACAAATGGCCAACGGGTATAGGAAAAGGTGCTCAACATCACTAATCATCAGGCAAATGCAAGTCAGAACTGCAGTGAGATATTGCCTCACACCTGTTAGAATAGCTATTATTAAAAAGACAAAGGATATCAGGTGTTGGCAAAGATACGGAGAAAAGGGAACCCATGTAAACTGTTGGTGGGAATGTAAAATTGGTAGAGACATTATGGAAAACAGTATAGAGATTTCTCCAAAAATTAAAAATAGAACTACCAAACGATCCAGCAATCCTACTACTGGGCATATATCCAAAGGAAATAAAATCAGTATTTCATGCATTCCCATGTTCATTGAAGCATTATTCATTATAGTCAAGATATGAAAGCAATCTGCTGACAGATGAATGGACAAAGAAGATGTGAGACACACACACACACACACACACACACACACACACACAGAGCAATATTATTCAGCCTCAAAAAAGAAGGAAATCCTGACATTTGTGACAACATGGATGAACCTAGAGGACATTATGTTAAGTGAATTAAGCCAGACACAGAAGGAAAATACTGTATGATCTCACTTATATATGGAATCTAAAATAGTTGTTCTCATAGAAGCCGAGTAGAATGGGGGTTGCCAGCGGTTTGAGGGTAATGGGGAAATATTGATCCAAGGGTACAAAGTTTTAGTTACGCCAGATGAATAAATTCTGGACATCTAATGTACTGCATGGTGACTATAGTTAACAATACTGTATTGTGTACTTGAAATTTGCTAAGAGGGTAGATCTTAATGTTCTTACCACACACCCACAAAGGTAACTATTTCAGGTGATAAATATGTTAACTAGCTTGATTATGGTGGTCATTTTACAATGTATATATACTTCAAAACATCTGGTTATATACCTTAAATATATACAAATTCTATTTGTCAATTATACTCCAAGAAAAATGAAAAACAATTTATTTTTAAGAAGCAAGGGAAAATATAAACTAAAATGTTAATGTAATTATCACTGAATGAATTCAGAAAACTGCAAGATTAAGAAATAAAACTGAATGTAGGTTGAAAAAAAGTGTTGAATGCCAGGCAATGACACAAAGCCTGGGAACTATCAGTGTCCTGTGGAGAAGGCAGCTTTCTCGGGCTGAGATGACAGGGATGTCCCACAGCCTCCCATCCCATAGTCCTCCTGTGAGAGCCTCAGACACTCCTGTAAGCGTCTCTGAGAATAGACATTGTGGCTGTTTGTCCTTGAAGCAGAGAGCTCTTATCAGCTTGGCACTTCGTTTAATGCTCAGCAGAGTGGCCCACAGTGGCTTTGGACGGGTGACCCTGCTTTGGGAGCAGACACGGAGTACCGCATCCAGCAGGCACCCTGACAAGATAAATGATGCCATCCCTTCTTTCTTCTGTTTCTCTTATCTGCATGTGATGTGCTCTTAGAGTAAGCACATGTTTGAGAAACATTCCATGATGTACTCTTGCATCATGTCAACTTATTTACGCATTTGCAGGGCTTGCCGGGTTGCACAACTCCGGGGGAGATAAACCACAATGAACGATGATGCTCGCTGATGTGCAAATCGGAGGCCCCTCTGTTCCTTGATAACAACAGAGTTTTAAACCAGGACTCTGGTTACATCAAATACGCTTCTTAACACTGCCTTTGTTTCCTTCTTTTTCTCTTTTTTTTCTTTTACAAATATTTGGTTGGGATATTATTTCGTCATGTTTTCTTCTGGGACTTTGGCATTCAGGATCCTAGAAGAGTAGATAGCTGTAGTCTTCGGTATTTTGTATGGCGTCATGGCAGGACAGAGCTGGGAGAACGAGGGACATCTCACTCAACCCTCTCTGTTTCCAGGAGGTGTTTGGGTGGTGGGGAGAATACAGGCTTTGGAGTTGGACTGTTTGAGTTCAGATCTCAGTTCTGTTTGCCAATTGTGTGACCTTGGGCACATTCCTTCACTTCTCTAAGTTGGCTTTTAGCAGTCTGTGGCTCTGCGTTTAAAAAATCCCCACATACTCCCTTGTGAGGAAGGGGGATTCCATTCATTTCCCGGCATTCCCCAGTTGTCTGTGCTCTCCCTGGTCATTTTGGTTCTGGTCAGAAGGCATTTTCTTTACCCATTTTTACTCAGATCATTCCCCAGGGACTCTGTTCACTCAGTCCTCAAACTCTGCTCCTCTCTGCTGCCAGTTTCGGTATCAAGGTCCTGTTAGAAAATGCTGTAAACACGGCTGGGGCAAAGTTTCTCATGGTGAGGTCTGAACCTGGAATGGAACCAGGTCTCCTGACTTTTCGTTAATGCTTCCTTGCTGCAGCACGTAGCCGCTGTGTGTAAATTTGCTAGATTCTGAGGCTGTCCACACGATACGTGCTCTTGGATGATGAAAGCACGGATGTTTTGTTCTGTTTTCATGATGAAGTATAGATTTCCTTTGCAGAGGGTGTTAATTAAAGATGCTTGCTGATTAAATTAAAGCTCCAAGAAACACCTGTATAGATTGGTTTCCAAACCTAAACATCAAGCTGTTTGCTGTGACTTTGTCATGTGTTCAGTTAGCAGTATCCTTGTCTCAGACCAATAATGCATACTTTTAGGTCAGTAAAATTTCTACTTTAAAAAATGAGGATTAAATATTATTTTGAATGATTATAAAAATAATATTAAATAAATGTCAATGTAAAGAGAAGTTGGAAATACATAAAAATACAAAGGAAAAAATGAAAATTGCTCATATCTGTCATGTAGAGATGACCACTATTACCATGTTGGTAATTATCTTTTTTATTTATGTGTATAACATAACATAAACATATATTTTAAAGCTAGGATCATAATGAGTATATAATTTTATAACTAGTTTTTCAAAATATAGCATCAAAATTTTTCATGTCACTAATACTTTTATAGTGTAATCTTTTTTCACAATGTATAACGTTTATTTATTTAAACAAAAACAAAAACAGAGATACGTAGTACATAATGATCATAGATAAAAATAAGAGAGAAAAAGGGATAGGAAGGGCGCGTTGAATTTATGGCAGTGGTACCTCAAGCAGCAGAGCAGTGAGGCCCTCGCCCCAGTCCCAGGGCTGGTCAGCGGCGGAGCTGGGAGCTCAGTGCTGCTGTCTGACTCCCAGAACCCAGTCTCAGCCCACACTTCACTGAGCCCTGAGGCACTCTGACCCAGCTGCCCTGCCTTCTCAGTCACCCCTGAGATTCATGATGGCCAGTTCTCCTTGATCTTTTTTTCCCCTTAATGTAGTTTTTAAAGTATTTCAAAATATTAAGCGGGTGCAAATGTTTCTGTTACATGGATACCTTGAATAAAGCTTAAGTCAGGGCTTTTCATATGCCCATCATCAGAATAGTGTTCATTGTACCCGATAAGTTCAGTTCTTATCCCTTACCCCCTTCTACCCTCTCCCCTTGTTGGATTTCAACGACCTTTACATGTCTTTGTGCACATGTGTGCCCATTGTTTAACAGGAATGTTAAAGTGAATGCGCACATACTACCACCTAGATGCTATCATTCACCTTTCAACAATTCTAGCTTTATCACATATCCATTCATTCTTCTATCCGTCCATCAATCAATCCATATTATTTTTTATGCCTTTCAAGGTAAGTTGCAACATCAATGCATTTCACCCCAAAATGTCTCAGCAAGCACATTATTAATTAGAAGTCAATACTTATTTATAGTTTTTTGAGATAAACATTTATGTGAAATATAAAGCAAAAATCTTGTGTACACTGGATTTTGACAAGCGTAAATATCTGTGCAAACCAAGCCCTCCCAAGATACAAAGTATTACCATCACTCCCCAAAGTGACTTCTTGCTTTCTCCCAGAAAATGTCCTTTTCCTTCCTAACTTCAGAAGCAACCACTGTTCTGAGTAATTTCCACCATAGTTTAGTTTGCCTGTTTTAGGACTTCATATGAATGTTATCACACAGTATTTACTCCTTTCACTTAGCATAATGGTTTTGAGATCTATCCATGTTGTTGTATCAGTAGTTCATTCCTTTTTATTGCTGAGTAATATTCCATTGTATAAAAATATAAGAATTTGTTTATTGATTCTCTTGTTGGCAAATACCTGGGTTTTTTCCAGTTTTGGGCTATTATGAGTAAAGCTATGAAAACATCCTTTTTAGTAGCTTTTTGTAGACATGACTTCACTGCACTTGGGTAAATACCCAGGAGTGAACTAGCTGGATCATAGGGTAGATATATGTCTACTTTAGAAGAAATTACCAGGCCTTTACTGGAATCAGTTAGGTCAAGTTAGTTCAAAGAGCTGAAGATCTTCTGTATTATTACTGTTTTTGTTTTTATTGCTCTTACTGTCTAGTTTTTCTATCATTCTCTTAGGGAAGGATGTTAAATATTCCAACTGTGATTGTGGAATTGTCAACTTGACTCCTTAGTTGTTAGTTTTTGTTTCACATGATTTGAAACTTTGTTATTAGGTGCATTACTATGCATTTCTAATGAATTACTTCTTTCCTCCTTACTTATGCCTCCTTGTCTTAAAATCTCAGCCTCTAGTTCACCAAATTTCTTCTTATTCTTCCTAATGGAGGAGTATGCCTAACCCCTTTTCTTAGCATTAATTCCATTGGCAGCTGTTGAATGATCCCTCAAAGATTGTCAGAGATGTTTTTCCAGGCAGAGAGCAAAGCAAATAATTCTCAGATGTAGAAACAAAGCCAAGTGACCTCTTGTAATGTGAGTTTATGGAATACCAAAGTGGTGGCTGATTTGCGAGGTGTCCTGGTCACTAATGCTATCTGGGGAAGATTGCGTCCTGTGATTTATTGGATAATTAGACCAAAATTAATGGAAAGGATTGTCCCAAGAGGGGGAAGTATGTTGTTGGATATAGTCCTGTCCTTGCTTGCTGATTTTCCTCGCTTAATTAATTAATTCAGGAACCGTCTGATTGACTAATTGTATATTCTTAATTTTATAGTTGGCATTGCTGATGAGATGATGTATGTTGAATTACTGTAAGCTAAAAGTTGTTATGCTTTTGATTTCGATTCATCCTAATGAAACATGTTCATGTTTAACTGGGCTTCAGCTAAATCATTACATTAGTGGAACTGCCATCAGAGATTGCTGTAAACATTTCCGTTACACTAATTGCCATGATTTAGTCCAATTCTGTGAAAAAACTAAAGAGCAAAATGACCCTCTTATAGACATTAGTTTTTTTGTTTTTGTTTTTCTTAGAACACAAAAATGTACCCATAATTGCCTGATAGACACAGTATTTAATCTATAAAAATGGAATTTTAAAATAAATTGATGATAGTAGTTTGACATGAAGGAGGCATATTTGATTTTAAGAATGCTGTCATTTATGTTTGCATGGTCATGAGTTGCTGTTATTTTGTGTTGTTATTGCTCTTTAACCTATGGAACTAGCTGAAAGCTTAAATAAGATTGAAAGATCAGATTTGTACTGGGAAGTGGGCATATGCTATGGAAATTTCTCCATAGATAGTTAGAATCTTTTTTTGTGGCCATACAGGAGCCCACCAGAGAATATAAAAAGGCATTTCCAATGCCTTTGGAAGGGTCCCAGAAATTGGTAGGACCTAAATCTTAGTTAATTATCTGTGAAGCCTGGTAAGGTGAGCTTGGGTGTCAGGGATTGACTGAAATATTTAGAGATGTATTGATCATGATTAGGATTTTGCAGCTATCAGAGATTATACTTTGAATAAATGTGATTGGATATGTGTATGTGATATTAGCAAAGGACTCCTTTGCTTAAATAAAGAAGGGAAAGAATACTATTTGTGTTTCTTAGAAATCTCTTGAATCTTTTTCCTGCTCTGCTTCCTTTCCGGAAGTCTTCTTCCCATGCAGTCTCTGTTTTCCCATGTTGTTTTTTTCTGTCTTATGGGTGTGTATATCACGGTAGGAGCTTTCCTCAGATGTCTGATATGCTCAGTTGTCTGCTCACATTTAAGACAGGGAGATTGGGAGCCTGCACAGAGGGATGGGCATGTTTACTGGGAACTTTAGGTTAGGGTAGGAGTTCCCAAACTTTCTAGTCCATGGCTCCTCTAGAGTCTCAGTCATTTTTTCACAGCCCCTCTAGGCCCAAAGAAACACCTAATAGTTCTGTTTATTGAGTAGTTAGGTCCAAAGAACCTAATGGTAATAATCTGCATGGCGATCAACAGAAATTGCTATGTTTTCCTTGAAAATTTAAATTATCCCACAGTATTCTTATGAGTTCACTGTGGTGCCTCAGGGCACCTTAGTGCGCACTTTGGGAAACGCAGCTATAGGATGACGTGCCTGGTAGGGGCTTGCCAATTAAAAACTTCCATGTCAGGCCATTTGGCTGAGACTTTGTCTGAGCTATTTGAGTCTAAGACCTTTATTTTCCCCATTGGCTTTATGCAATAATGTGGAAATCAGAGATAGTCTTTCAAAAAGATTATCCAATATGGAATTATTTAATCTATCTAAAAGAGACTTTCTTTATTGGTACACTACAACACCACCCACGTTTTTTGGGGATCGAGGTAGAAGGCAACAGAACCTTAATCTCTTGGTGTTGTCTGCGATGGCTCATTAGTTACCTTGTAGGTGTGGATGTTCTTTGCCCCCTGCAACTACCTAAGCTGTCTCTGTGGCCTGGATGTGGTATGGGGGGTTCATTGAGGTGAGGCCAGAGCCTCTGGCCAGAATCTTGGCCTCCCAGGGTTAGAAGAGTGGAGGGACAGCGAGCACCCCTGCACTGGGGGCAAGGGTCATGGAGCTATGAAAGCCTGGGGGTTACACTGAGTCAACCCTAATATGTTGGTCCTAGATAGAATCAGTGGATATGTGCTATATGCAACCCTTATACTTCTGGTTGTAGGTTTAGCACAAATCAGGCAACACTAATATGTTTTGAGAAGATGTGGACCCTTCGCTGAACACAGGCAGTCTTATGGATTGATACATGAGGTACTTTGGCCAGAACCAGGCTTGAGAATCACAATTCCTACACACAGACACCCCACAGCCTTCCTTCGTTAGGACTTGATCTTGGTCTATCAGATTCCCAGGGAAGATTCTTTTGTTTTCTCACAGACAGTGTACACTTGGCTGCTAATAGTCTGGCCATTTCCTTCCTTAAGTAAAGGAATTTAAAGTATGAAAGAATACGTGGGAGACTACTTTTGTGGGCAGACTTGAAATCATGCTCCAATCCCATTGAGGTATTTTTAATTGACACATTGCATTATAATTGTGTGTACTTACAGGGTTCAATTTGGTGTTTCGATATATATATGTGTTGTATAATGATCTAATCAAGGTAGTTGGTCTACCACCTCATGAAAAAATGCTCAACATCACTAATCACCAGGGAAATGCAAATCAAAACCATAATGAAATACCATTTCACCCTAGTTAAAATGGCTATTATCAAAAAGACAGAAGAAAACAAGTGTTGTTGAGGATGCAGAGACAAGGGAACCCTTGCACACTATGGGTGCAAATGTAAACTAGTACAGCCACTGTGGAAAACAGTATGGCAGTTCCTAAAAAAATTAAAAATAGAGCTACCATATGATCCAGCAATCCCATCCTGGGTATATATCAATGGAAATGGAATCAGTATGTAGAGAGATACCTACACTCCTGTGTTCACTGCAGCACTATTCACAACAGCCAAGCTATGGAATCAATGTAAGTGTCCCACTACAGATGAATGGAAAGAGAATTTTTCATTAGTGTGACTCTTTCCCCTTTGCTTCCTTTTCCCTTCAGATTCCAGCATGCCAGCCCACAGAGGGCCATGGTCAAGTTCAACTTCCTTGTTTTTTCTACTTCAAATCCAGCTGAGAGAAAAGGATCTGCATACTGAGTGCATATCCCATTTTCCCACTCAGGAGCTCTTTGGAAACAGAGCCAAAACCTAGCAGCAGAAGTCAGTCGATTTATTCTAACATATGCTTCATGTAACCTGAGATGTTGAAAAGCCCTGCATAGTTGCACCAAATTGAACACAGTCAGCAAATCCCATGGTCACCTGACATGTGTAATTTAGACGAGTGGGATTAGTCAGCCTGGGACTAGGCACCTTCATGCATGAATATGGGTGTGGGTTGCCAAGATACCCTCAAGAACATCCTATGTGCCTATTGAAGCAGGAATCCAAAATTAGAAAAATGCAAATGGCTGCTGTGCATGCACACGGTGGCAGGATGGGTCTTTGCCAATTCAGTTGGCTCCCCTCTAACGCCCAGGGCTGCGTCTTCCACGAGGTAAGGAAGCTGTAGGCTGCTGGCTGGTAAGGAAGCTGATTAGGAGAAGAGGAAAAGGATTCCATTTGTTCAAAGTGACTATGAGTCCTTTGGAGGGAGCTGGTGTGCAAGTCTAAATAGATCATAAACTGATGAAGGGATGTGTGTGATAGACAAGAAAGAATAGTCCTGACACTATTCACAGCCTCGAGTAATCAAGAGTCATCAGACCTGCAAATGTTTCACTGGCTTGAACCTCCTCCAAATGACACCATTTCACTCTTCCTCTCTTGTAACTCCCGTACTCACAGAACGTGGGTACCCACTGGAAGCAGACATCTCAGATTCCCACTGAACATAGAACTCTATCCTGCTTCATCCCTAAACGTACACACAGGGTAAAAAGGAGCCTTCTATTGGGGATTCTGCCTGCTTTTGTTTAATTCCTCTGCTAGAGCTTTCTGAGTATATGCGGTAGGATCTGCTCTGCCCTAACTCCAGGGACAGACTTGCAGATCTCTTTAAAGGAATGCTTGGGTTTCCTTTTAAGTCATAGATTGAGGAGATTTGGTATCAAAAATCATCAGAATTCTACCGTGTGTTCATGTGTGGGGAGAGTTCTATTCCACCACTGTTATCAGCAGGCATCCCTGCTGATTACCACTCCCCACCCCCATTCCACACCGCGCACAGGAAGTGTCTGCAGAGCCCACGGTGCCGTGCGGCTGAATCCCGCTGCTCCTCCGTGCGGTGCGTCCTGTGGAGGGCAGTCAGCACCGGCAGGAGTCCAGTATTTCAGAGCTCTTCCGCTCAGATTCCATGTAAAGGCCTTAAAATGAGTGACCATAGGAAGAAAAAGTCTTTGAGGATTCTTTTGCTCGGTATTACTGCCTCAAGAATTGCAACTATAATAAACATCAGCAAATGTCTTGTAGGAATAAGTGACCAATCAATTACTTTTTGAATTGTAAGGCCTACGCATGGAATTATTCACTAAACCGACTTATTTACTGAGTTATTCACCTAGCTGTGCTGTTTCTGTTTTGCTATTCAATGTAGTACCAAGACTGATCAATAATATTATGATGCCTCGCCTTGCCTTTAATGCAGTTATTGAGATCAGTTCAGCAAACTCCTAAGGCATTCTACTGCCATCAGATTAGGCACTGCTAGGACCTAGAGAATCAGACTTTTTAACGGCCATGGTCTCTCCCCCTAAGAGCTGACAGTTTGGAGGGGGATGGACATGTATGCATACGGTTTTCAATTGTGTGGCAAATGCAGCTCTAGTTTTTGCCAGGCTTGAGGGACACTTAGCTGGCCAGTGCGAGTCAGGCAAGACTTCTTGAAGAGCAGGATCCACGTGGCAAATATTTTTGTCTGTACATTTTGGGGAGAAAACTGTTTAAATTACAAAATTAATCCACGTCCAGTTTAGCAATGCAGAAATGTGTAGAGCCAAACGTGAAATGAGATGAGTCGTAAGGGGTAAGTGAATATGGGAATTCTCCCAATCTAGGGTGGACCTAGGGTGGGAGAGTCTGAATGTGTTGTATAGGCTAGGGGGAAGCAGTCAGGAGAGAGAGAGAGAGAGAGAGAGAGAGAGAAAGTGTGTATGTGTGTATGTGTGTGTGTGTGTGTGTGTGCAAAAGATACCAGAGAGGGGATAAGCAGTGGCCCGACAGTTGACGGATTGGCCCTGAGCAGGTGCAGGATCAGCTCTTCCTCTAAGATTGGAGGGGAAGGTGGCTGTGGCTGTCAGTGCGTTGTCTGTGTGTATGAGCACATGCAGGCTAGAAGGTTAAGGTTGGCTACATCTGATTATCATACTGTTCCACATTCATTGAACAAATAAGCCCATCAATCACCTATTACGTGCCAAGTGCTGTTCCAGGCACTGGAGATACAGCAATGGACAGATCAGCTGAAGTGCCCACCTCCTGAGGGCACAGATGGAATGAAGTGTGCCATGTGGAAGTGAGGAACTCACAAATGGCTGCAGCACATTTGCTGACAACATGTGGCACTATCTTGGCAAGGCTTAGCATCTCGTGATCTCTACTATCCACTGATGTGATGTGAGATCTAACTGGGACTATTTCACCTGTGATCATTTGGCCACAAGTAAAGTGATGACGGCAGAGGCTTATCCAGGCTGTGACCTCTTTTTTTAAGGACTGGCCTCACCCCCCATGAGGAGGGACCCAACAGACATGCTTGTGTTATGCTGACCTTGGACCTTGCCCTGGTGTAGTCAACTGGATCAGGACTGGACACCTGGCCCAAGCTGGATCACTCAGATTTGTTTTCCTGGGAATTTGGAATTGGTCCTGAGAGAACCACTAAATTTCTGCAATTGCTTTAATTAAAGATAGATAAATTCGGGAACTGTGGGGATGGCCATGCTTGGCTCCATGTATAGAGGAGTCTTGAAAGGCAAGTTGAAGAGAAAGAGAGAACTGATGGCGACAGAAGTGGAGAGAGAGAGAGAGAGCTGAAAGGCCATCTAGCTGAGAGAGGGCGAGGGGGAGGGGCAGAGAGCAAATTAAGGCACTTACCCAGCAATGACTTGAATACTGTGTTTAGACACTAGGAATACTGCGGTGTCAAGATATACGAGTTACCTCTCTGGAAGCTTCCATTCTGGAGGGAAGAAGTCTATCTTCCTCTGGAAGGTTATCAACCTGGGGAGGGGACAGCTTTCGGATTCTTGATCTTCCTCCATTACAGGCCATCTTCTGCTCTGGGTTTCCATCTAACTTGTTTCTTATGCTAATGTGCCCCTCCCCCACCGTTGCCCCCGAGCTAGCTCCAGTGAGTCTCTGTTACATGTGCCGGAAGAATCTTGATCAAATAGAAATTTGTCAGTTTTAAATATTTTCACCTGACAGCCCCAAATTAAATATAAATCTCTTCAGATCATCATGAGATTGCAGCCTGCTCTGCTTTAGGTCCCCAGTAACTACCTTTTTATGGATGGTGATGAATCTGTACAGCCAAAGCCCGGAGCCACTTGTGACAGATCTGTAGCAAAGCAGGCTAATTACTGTATTTTACTATGTACTGCAGATTGCGTGGATTGATTTGAAAACTCTTTTGTAGAATAACTAATTGCTCTTATCTATTTTTACTCTTATTTTCCTTTCAATTTATGTGGGGAATTTTTCCTAGTAGAACAAAGGACATGATCCATCATCCCCCCTACCCTTACTGTGTTTCT
Source organism: Lepilemur ruficaudatus (assembly GCA_963574885.1). Classification (NCBI taxonomy): domain Eukaryota; kingdom Metazoa; phylum Chordata; class Mammalia; order Primates; family Lepilemuridae; genus Lepilemur; species Lepilemur ruficaudatus. Next base: position 108,077 of record CAUYRT010011284.1, on the reverse strand, counting down.
GGACTCTATTCCAGGAGAGGCATTTTTATTGTTATTTCAGAGGTAAACGGAGACACAGATGGGAAATTCTCAATCACTTTGTTGTTCATTGGGATGGGATCTAGTTCCTGTGTTTTTTGACATGAAGATCAACTCTTAGCTCAGCACTGTAACTACGTGAGCAATTAGATTTAGCTTGAAATCTGTGATTAATGCTTGAGCGTGTGATGAAATCAAGTTATTGTTTTCAGGAATTGAATTGTGAAAACATATTTCATAAACTAAAGTTTTTACAAGTTTGTCTATGCATACCTTTCGAAAACAGAAGAAAAATTTAACTGATCAACTAGCTGACAAATCATTCTTGTCTCCAGTTTAAAATTTTAGGCAAAACTTACAGTGTTGAAAGCTACAGTGGGCATATTTATAACCCTTAATTCCCAACATGTGGGAAGCATTAAACTTTCAGAGAAACTTAAAGCTTGCTTTTGGGTGAGAATTGAATATAATTTTAGAATTTTCTAATGGTCCATTAAGTGTGCATTTTTCATTTTACCGACGATCAGCTGGTCAGCTAGAGAGAACAATTGCTCTTTTTAAAAACTCTGAGTAAAAAAAAATGCATATTTTAGGAATATCTATAAATCTTTAGGACTGCATTTTAGTAGTGTTCATATCATTAACAAACTTCAAAGGCAAAAAAGACTCTGCAAGTGGAATTTTGGGGTGAGTGGTAAAGTTGAGTCTAAGAATTAACTTTCTCATTTTATTGTAAAAGTTTTACCCTAGCATTATTTACTCCTCAACCTCAAGAAATGAAAGTGAAATTTAGACTAATTTTTTAAAACTTTTTATTATAAAAAGTTCAAACATACATAAAAGGAGTGTGAATAGATCATGATTCCTCATATATTCATCACTAAACAGTTGTTCATATTTTGCCATATTTGATTTACCAGTCTTCTTTTTTTGCTGAAAAGTTTTAAAGTAAATTCTAAACATTGTGACTTCATTCTCAAATATCTCAGTATGCATCTCTATACAAATAAGGCTTTTTTAATATATATAATCACAATGCCTTTATGGCACTCCAACAATAATTCCTTAGTGTCATTTAATACCCTGTCCACATTCAATTTTTCCCAGTGGTTTTCCAGAAGTTTTTAGTTGTTTTATTCAAAGTGAGATCCAAAAAAAATGTCCATATGTTGTGTTTGACTGTATGTCTTTTTTCTTTTTTTCTCCCCATGGCCTCTAAATCTTTATTTTTACTTAACTTGGAAAATTCACCCAACTTAGAAAATTATGAGGTTTCTTTTTGACAAATTTATTGAAGTATAATTTACATACCATGCCATTACTCCATTTTAAGTGAACAATTAAATGATTTTTAGTAAATTTACCAAGTTGTACAGCTATTCACGTAAATCAGTTTTAGAGGATTTCCTTCCTCCTATTAAGTCCCCTAATTCCCGTCCCCAACTACATTTCAAGCATGCCCCTCCCCTCCACAATGGTCTCCACATCCCTCAACTGTGGGTCTGCCCCCCACCCCCCGAAACCCTTGTGAACACCACCACCATGTGAGCACCGTAGTGTTAATCAGTCAGTACCAATTTGATGGCAAGTACAAGTGGGGCCCATTCTTCGGGTCTTGTGTCACCTCACTTTGAATAATGGGCTCGAGCTGAATCCGGGATAATATAAGCAGTGCTAGCTCACCGTTGTTTCTATGTCTTTTAAGTCTCTTTAAATCTAGAGCTGTTCTTCCCCATCCCCTTTTTTATTCATGCCATTGGCTCACAGAGACTCACTGTCATGTGGGATGGGCCACATTCTGGATTTGCCTGATACCTTCCTCATGATCTCATTGTGTTTGTTTCTCTATCTTTTATATTTCTTTTAACTCTAAAGGGTTTAATATATGTGGGTGTAATGTCTTGGGTTTTGCTTCATATTGTGTCACATAAGGAGGCAAAAAAAAAAAATCTGGATTATCCTTTAGTGATGCCAAGATTAGTCAGTGAGTTCAGCTGGCGACAGCCAGACTCTTCCATTATAATGTGTTGTTTTCCTCTTAGGACTAGAAGTCATCTGACAAAAATATCTAGTTCTTCACTCACCCTTCACTCTTAGCATCCATTGATGTTTGTTGCCTGAATCAATTATTATGTTAAGGGTTACAGAATGATGATCTTTTAGTTCTTTCTTTCCTTTAATATGTATGTATTACACATTAGGTGGAATTCTACGAAAAAACTTTCCTTCATCAACTAGCACTAGTCTGTTACTCTGAAATATAGTTCATATAATAAAGATGGAACAAAGGTTTAGCGTTCTCTTTAATTGTAAATTTTCAGAGTAATAGTCCATTGTTTTTAAGCGTTGGCTATTGAAAATGCTTAAACAATTGTACCTGGGATATCATTAAGAAAGTGGCAAAATCCTCAATCCCTGGGCCAGAATCCTGTATGTCAAGAATGGACATCTCATGAAGAATATGTCTCTATGTAACAATACAATAGATAGAAGGGCCATTTGTAGGTACCTGTGTAAAGCGTCTTATTCATTCTGGAAAGTTTTGAAGGTCAAATTCTATTCCTTTATCCTTAAGCTCATGATTATTTGATGTTTTCTCTTTGTTTTCAATTATAATATTTTAAAAAATCAACTTATGCTATTCACAGTGTAAACAATACCCACATAGAAAGGAGACACATAGCAGTGAAGGTGGAATGGTGGGAAATGAAGATCCTTGGAAACTTTACTGGACCGCAAATGGTGCACAGCTTAAAGAACATTCTCTAAGCAATAGGCCACATGGCATTTCACTGTTTCAGATACGTATTTTACTTTGAACGAGAGTTTAAGTTAGAACATTTATTTCTCCAGCCATTAATTGTAGTGTCAATGTCTCATAATAACAAAATAATCTTACCTAGTTGTTTATGCATCTACTGGCTTCTATAGAGAGCAAGAGTTCGGTATTTCCTTCTATTAGTGCTCACTGTATTTTAACTACATTTTTGTCAGTTTCTGTGATTCCAAGAGTTGAGATTTCATGGGAAATTATATGTGGGCAAAGGGATTTTTGGGTTCTAGGATGTTTGCCAGGAAGTTTATCTGTTTCCATGCACTGTTGACAATTGCCTTCTTAGCAAGTGACAGGTGTGACCTCTTGTGAAACCCTGCCTTTTTCCAAATTTATTTTAAAACTCTGTGAATATCTTATCAAGAGTGGAGCAAATTTCAAACATGCCTAGTTGCAAGGAGTATTATTTGCACTGGACATGTCAGCTCAAATTCTTGTGTGACGGGCTATTCCCTGCCTTCCACATATGTTCTAAGAAGCTCAGAGAAAAGCATCCTGTGGCCTCTTCCTGAGTGCAGGGATATGAACAGGAAGTAAATCTCTCTCTGCCTTGGGAATTGTAAATGAGGTACATGTGTTCAGTCTGGAGAGATATTCCTTTCCCATTGGAGCAGTCATAGCAAGAAGTTACGGTCTGTGGAATCAGGATATTAATTCTCAGTTTTTTAAAGGCAGAAAAGAAAGACATCTTAGTGACCTTAGAGATTTTAAGAGCACTTAAAAGTTATAATCTCCATAGAAACATGGAGAAAAATAGCATCTTGCTGTACTATTATAGTATATGTTCTGGTGTAGTGTGACTCCCAGCTGGAGCCTAAGCCTCGTCCCCCCATGGGAGCACTCGTGGTGCTCCACCCTGGCCTCCCCAGGCACTTTGCCACCCCTGTGGTCCTCAGCAAAGGCCACGTGGCACACAGGCCTCTGAGCCCCGGAGTCAAGAGTGCCTGTGTTTGACTTCACCACTTAAGGACTGTGTGACCTTGATAATTAGTTAACTTTTCTCTACATCAGATGCTTCATCTCAATAGAAAATGTCATAACGGTTCCTAGTTATTGTGAGGGTCAAATAAGACAATAGATACAAAGTGCTTAGGAGAGTGCTTAATACTTAGTATGCACTAAATCACGCCAGTAGGAAACTACTACGATCACTGCGGCTGCCGTGTGAGCACAGACCCCAGGAGATGGGTAAGAAAGAAAGAAAGGGCACAGTTCAAAGCCACTGGGAGGACCCAGGTGAGAGGTGACGCTTGGGTCAGGATGAATTAGGCACATAAGCTATACCTTATAAGGCAGAAAATCGACACAACCTTGTGGTTGTGGACAAGTAAACACTTTTTTTTGGCCCCTACTGCATACGAGGCTAAGTGCCAAGCATTTTCCATGTATTTTTAAAAATGTCATCCTTACAACAATCCTATGAGGTACGTATGTCATTGTCTGTGTTTCATAAATGAAGGCAGAGGGTGAAGCCACTGGCTCAAGGTGTACAAAGGGGCAGCTGAGATTCAAATCTCAGCTGGCTGTAAGCCATCTTACAGCTGGCTGTAAGATGCCAAATCTCTCATTTGCTTTCTCGTTCTCCCCAAGTCCTCAGCAGAATCATGTTTAAACGTTCCTGTTTAAGTGGTCTCGGCTGTGCCCCGCAGAGCTCGTGAGCGAGTGGGTTGGAGGTGGAGCAGTAACTGTGCGATCTCTCCCAAGTGTGGGTGAACCTCAGGACACAGGGTTAGGGCTATGGGCTCTGCCTCCCGCCCAAGGGGGATCTCTGTCCCTCCTCCACCATCATCTACGCAGAGTTTGGGCTTGATTTAACTGAGGAAGCCTTTGGTTCCCTGACACGTGTGAACAACTAATTAGAATACAAGATAGTTGCTGTAATTGAAGTTTGTGCAAAGAGCTAACCCAGGAATTTTTTCTGTCAGAGATATCATAGGACTACTTAAAGTACCTGATTATAAGAGGATAAACGGTGAAACAGGCTTTACACGTCTATTTTTCTGTAATAGTGTGAAAATTGCTTAATTAAGTCTTATTCATAGAGACTGATTCTCTGGGCCCTTTTGGAATCAAAGAGGCTTATGGTTCATCCAACCTCTTTTGACCTGATGGCAGATCCTATACCTGTAGGTATGCAGAGATGCCTGAACTGGCTGCTCAGCTCAGGGGAATTGATAATACATAGACAGGTCTGACCTCAGAGGCTTTGCTGACATTTACCTGCAGTGGTCCTGCAGCTGGTTGTTAAGAGTTGCTTGGGAAGGCACAGCTGGCGGGGCCCCATTGTCCCCAGCTTTGAGCCCATGTCAGTGAGATCTGATGGCACTCTATGGAATTCTCTAGGCTTTATCTAGTGGTGGATAAAGGGGGATTTTGAAATACACCGAACCTCTAAGCTGAGCCTAAGCCTGGTTCACTGCCTAATTTTTCTAGCATCATTTTCACTGCAGGTGGGTAGGTAACCCACATCCTTCCAAGAATAAGAGCATCCTCAGCAATTTTTAGTTGTTTTTGTTTTTAAAAATTTCCCTTGAACAGTTAAACTCCCAGTGGTGTTTCCAGAATGGGAGTTCATCACCCATTTCATGAATACCCACTAACGCTGTGTTAGATTCTTCACGAGAGTGTGTTTTATTTAATTTTCACAACAGTTCTGTTCAGGTAGATATTATTGTTATTCCCATTTTATGGATGATGAAATTCACATTCAGGTAAATTACATAATTTGCTCAAGATTAGCAATGACCTTGATAAGGGGGAGGTCAATTTAAGTTGCAACACTGATTTTATTATACAAAAAGCAAGACTTTCTCCGGTGAGCTGGTATTAGCATTTGACTGTGGTGTCAAATAAGACAGGAGGAAACCTTCTCCGCTCTCTGGTCAAGGTGCACAAACAGTCTGCTATCCTAACTTCCTGCATTGGATACTTTATAGTAGAGAAGGTCAAAAGGACAGAATGGGGGTGGAAAGAGTAAGAAAGGCATTGGTTTTTGAAGGAAAGGAATTCAGAAGTCCTCTGAGCTGTGAGTGACAGGTGCATCCTTGATCCAAGATGAGAGACTTAAGCGGATACCAAATCGTGAGCACATTGCCTTTTACATCTCATTTTCTCATTCACAAAATTAAGTAATTACATTCTGGGGGGAGAAAAAGCTGCAGCATTGGATATACAGCAGGCAGTTGATGTCACTACAGGTAGCAGATTGAGTTTAACAAACCATATGGGTTCTAATTGTCTAAGTATGATTAATTCATAATGTTTGTTCATTTTATGCCTTATATTATGATTTGTTATTATTTCATTTAATTACAGTGTAAGTCCTTCCTCTAGGCCTTATCAAGAACCCTTAGAGATTTTAATATTCCCCAAATAATAACAAATAACACCCCTGTGTTCCTGGGCTTTATCTGAGACTTGTTTCTATTGGAGGAAGTTCCAAGAAAGAGTGAAGTGAGCTTGGAGCAGATGGTGCATCCTTCCATTGCAGAGCTCTGCTTGCAACCCGAGGAAAACTTTACACCGAAGGTGGAAATAATGGCTTTCTGCTCAGTTTGTTGTAAATTCTAAACGGAGTGATTGAAGGCTGTAATGATCACTGCTGTTGGAGGCCTCTGGGCTTCAACATCTGGTGAATGCCTTTACTAGCTGACAGCCGTTAGCCTTGGCATCGCGGGTGTGCTGCCCAGATCTTTTGTTTTAAATAGACTGGGGATTATGCTAGAAGCAAGTATCACTAGTTCATGTATCAAGACAAAAAAAAAAAAAAAAAAGAACAACTTTATTTTCAGGATTAACTTTACCATGGTACATTTAGTAAAAACAGAGCCTTTAGCATATTGTTATGGAAATGACACAGCCTCTTATGCTCAAAACCCAAGATTTTTATTACGTTTTTAGCTCAAGAATTTAAATTAATATTCTAAGCCCTATTTAGCCTCCATCAGAGACAAATCCAAATTGCTAACAAGCACAAGAAAAATTTAGGAGAATTGGCTTATGTTCTGAGATCAGGTTCAAGCTGAATTAGTAAAATTGATACAACAAAAAAGGGAACAGTTTGTGTTCTGAAGATAACAGATTGAAGGGATAACAGTGGAAAGTCTGGTGCTTTGCATTGGAATAAGCAGTTTGTCTATGATCTAAAAGTATTGGCATTTAAGAAATAATAATAATATAGGCAAGATGTTTAGAGTAAATATTTCCATCACTAAGATTATGCCAAGATACTTTTAACCTAGACTTTGAGTGACTAACACATTTTCAATTAGATTAAAAACAACATTTAAAAATATTTAAAGGTTTCTAAAATGTTTTAAAGTGCTGTTTCTCTTTTTCTTAGGAATTAAAAAGTCATTTTTAATTGCTTTATTCAGATTTATTTTCTTTCACATTTTTAAAACATTGTTACTGGATTTAGAGACCATGAAATTTTGGCCTTTTTTTCTTGCAGAAGCAAAAGCTATTTCAATAAGAATGAGAGAGAGAAAGAGAGAGAGAGAGAGAGAGAGAGAGAGAGAGAGAGAGAGAGAGAGGCTTAGGTCTGTCTGATGTGAATCTGCCATTTCAAGAGCTAAGGCTATTGGCAGAATTATAATCTGAAAACATCCCCCCCCCCACCAACTGTATATATTCCATGTGAAAATAAGGTGAGAAGGAAGAGGAAGAGATAATGTCTCCCCCGGGAACTTTTCAGAGAGAGAAGGCCTAGTTTTTCAAGGTAACAAGTAGAACCTCTTGGGAGAGTAGACGTGGAGAGAATGCTAATATCTGAAAATGCTTCCCCTTTGCTAACTTAGAAAACAAAACACTCAGTTCTCTGATCTTCAGTGTGCCTGGCATGTCTCCTCTAGAAATTACGTTTCCCTGCTCTGTAAAAATGCCAAGACTCATCATCAAGGGAGATTCCAGTATGTGACAGTGGTGACGTTGAGGAGCATAGCTGACCTTAGCTGAAATAGTAAGAACATTATTTTTAAAGAGTCTGGTGTTTTAGATGCCCTTGTAAGTGCTGATACACATTTTAGGAGCTCCAACAGTAAGAATGATATTTCAAATCAGCCACCTCCAGAAAGAAATTCTGGTAGTATCCAAAGTTGATATCCAGGTGAATAATGGGTTAGTTATATGAGTGTGCTGAAAACCAGAATTTAAAAAAATAAAAATTTACATTCATTAGTCAAATGAGAGAAATTGGCATGTGATGAGCATCTTTAGTGACTCATCTCAACAAATCCTTATAACAACTCAGTGAGGGAGGTGCTAATTTTATCCCTGCTTTGCAGGTGCAGAAATTGAAGTTTAGGATGATTAAAGAACCTGCCCATGCTCACCCATTAAGTGGGTGGCAGACCCAGGATTTGAACCCAGTCTTCCTAACTACAAAGCCATCGGCTCTTAACCACTTCAGCAAAAGAAACTTGCTTAGGAAGTTATTGTTTCTCTGGCCCCCTTATCACTGAGGTCATCGCTAGGTGTCCCCCAACCCCCACGATCTTTGTGCGTCCTGCAGCTTGGTCAGAACACACAGCTGTATTTGTGAGATAACAGCATGGTGCTTTAGCTACGATCACAATATTACAAAATCATAATTTGGATATTACTGTCTTTCCAGGAGCTAATGATGTATGTGAAATGGATCACAAGGGCAGCATGGCAGAGAATAAAGAATGCTACCTGAGAGTCAGGGCGAGAACTGCCACTAGCCAGAGGTGCGACCACACCAAATCACATAGCTTCTCTGAGACTCATTTTCCTCTACTGCCACATGAGAGCATGAGAATGAATTCTGTCCAAGGTCTCTTCAAGTTATAACATCCTATGATTTTAAGGTGGTTAAAGTCACAGGTCACATGAGGAAATGGCCCTTATTTTTATGCCGTTGTTCTTATTAATGTGGAAACATTTCATTTTGAGACCTAGCCCAACGAGTATATTTTCATGTAGCTTGAAATAGAGGCAAATGGCTTTACCTATTAAGTTTTCTTTGCCAGAGAAGGTCTAGGATTTGCTTTTTTGGGAAGGGCTGGGAGGGCCTGGAAGCCTGCCAGTTCTCCTGAAAACGGTTGCAGTGTGGTGATGCCAAGAGCTCTGTATGTCAATCTGCTCCCAGTGCCGTGTCTCTTGTTACTGTCTGCTCCTGCCAACTGCTGCTTTCTGCTCCAGCTGTTTGGAATCTGGACCTGGCACTACAAGGTCTGCCTTGGCACGCGGCGTGTGTGTGTCTGTGTGTGGCTGTGTGCGCGCATGCGTGCATGGTCCACAGACTCAGGGTGACATAATGGAAAGGGGCGAAAACAGCAGCCATATATGGAACTTTCTCTTCTTTACCTGCACACTGCTAATCCAAATTCCAAATGCGGCTCTCCCTCCTCAATACCTTTTTCTGTATTGAACCAGGCAGGGGTGAGGAACCTATGGCCTCGACAACACATGTGGCCCTCCAGATCCCCAAGTGCAGCCCCTCGATCGAATCCAAACTTCACAGAACAAATCTCTTTATTAAAAGGGTTTGATCTGTAAAATTCGGATTCAGTCAAATGGCCACACTCAAGGATTTAGAAGGCCACACGTGGCCCCAAGGCTGCAGGTTCCCCAGCATACGTGATAGTGTGAGTCTCTGAGCGTCCATAGAATGACACGAGCGTCGCATACTTTCTGCTTTCTTGGCTTTTGACTCCTGGGTGAACCACAGGGGTTGAGACATTCATGGTTTCACCAGCCATCCCTGTGGCTCCGTCTCGGGGTGGGAGGCACTGGCGTTTTGGTGGGCGTGTTTCTCTGTATCTGGGTAGACTGAGCATGCAGGGCTGGCTCAGACGGGGCGTGGGGAAGCTGCACCCACTCACACATTAACCGACATCTTGCAGCTGTTGATGCTGCAGCCTGGTCAGCAACAAGGAAGATGACCTTTTGGGGCCCAGGGTTTTTCACATGACAGTGAAACCAGGGGCAGCCTCTATGGTTTGCAAGTCAGCTTCAGATGGTTGAGAGAAAAACACCTTATAGACAGTAATATTTCCTGTTAAATTCTGAGATAGGTGAGAATGTTTTCCTATCTTTTTATCATTGTTTGTTCCCTTTAACTTTTTAAAAATAATAACAACTCTGTGTCTTGGTACTGTTTTGCAAACCCGCTGATTGTCTAGTTACTTTGGCAGTTGTTTGAGCACAGTTACAGCAATAGTTCACTCTTTCACTACGTGCCCAGCTGGTTGCTGGGAACACAGAGATTAGCAAAAAGGACCCAATGCCGCCTTCACAAAACTTACACTGCAACGGGGAAGACACTGGATGACCACAGTGAGGTGTGCTGAGCCCTGTGGCAGGGTTCATTGGGAAGTAAACAAGAGAACATAGCGGGATCCACGAGCAGAGTCCCTGCCAAGTGCCACTGTTCACTCCCGGACGCATGGGCATTGAGAAGCCTGCCAAACACGCAGGAGATAAGGCGCTGCCTTCAGAGACCGCAGAGTCTGGCCCAGGAGACCGGATGAACTCACGGGGAGTGGAAGCACAGAGGGCCAGACTGGGAGGTGCCACCCCAAGGCCCAGTTGGGTTTCAGAGCGGTGGACTTTGGGGTGGCAAGAGCAGTCAACTCAGAATGTCTGGGATTTGTCCTACTTATTTGGTTCTAAATTATGAAATGGGACCTGTGGAGTTATGCAATCATTTAGGACTAGCATCATTATATAACTTAACTTTTTATGAGTGTGTAGCTTTTTAAAGTATCTCTTAAGTTTATTGAGGGCAGAAATCATGTGTTTCACGGCTCTGTGTTCCCTATATGTAGTCCGTTGCTACCTCTACAGTAGCTATTCAGTAAACATTTGTGAAATAAATGCATGGCACCACGGTTGCTGATGGTTTTTCTGTTAGTAATTCTAGAGAAGAGGAGGAATGAGAGGCTATGATTACCGAGGGAGTTGGAAGTTCTAGATTCATTGCTTGCTCTCCTGGTCACCGTTTCTTCTTTGAATGCACCAACTAATGCGTCTCCAGGTGCCCCTCCCCCATGGGGACGGGGATGAAGAGTGTGATTTTTTCCGCTGGTGACACCCTTGCAGCAGGGCAACCTCTTACGCATCGAGGGGTGGAGAGTGATAGCAGACAGAAGGCCATCGACAAGCGCGTCCTCTCATGGAGCCCCCCATCACAACTGAATCATTCTGTCATTTGTGCTGTCGCCAAATGAGGCTGATCCCAGAAGTGGAAAGAAGAGAGTTTACAACGACTCTTAGTCACAGGGACAGGGCTCTGTGGGGCGTGTGCTTTCTGGAAAGGGGCTGGCTGTAGGATTTTCTAAGAGTGGAGAAAGGGAGCAGAGTGTAGCTTGTGACGGTGGTGATATTTTGCATTACCTCTGGATTTGGATTTTGTTTTGTTTAACAGATAGCTCTTTCCTGCTTCCTGCCCGTCTGAGTTTAAGGAGCCTGGCTTGGGAGCTCAGGGGCTGTGCTGAACCACAGTCCACACCAGCCAACTGTGCTGCCTTCGTTTGAAGGGCACTTCACTCCACCCGTACTTAGGGGTCCTCACCTGCCAACCCCTAAATGACCCCATGAGTGGGACAATGCCCTGCCCATGCCCGTAGTGTGTGCACCCCACATTCCATTGGGTCATTCTGTGAGTTCAGTCCCCCAGGGCTCCAGGACACTTGTGGGCTCCAGGAGCCTCCTGCAGGGTGGAGGGAGCTCCTGTAGCTGCACCTCTGGCATCAGATGTCCCTGTTATATACGTCTCTGGCACTTGCCTGGAAAACTGTCTGCACGAGTCCAATCTTAGAGAGCATGATACCCTGGGAAATGGGTGATGAGATGCATTAGGGCTGCTTGGACGTCCATTCCAGAAAAAGTTATTTTCTAAATGCATTTAGAATCACATTTTATTTATTTACATAGCTGTTTTAACAGGGGAAAGACCGTTGTTTTTTTCATTGCTCGTCACACTTTCTATTTCGCCAAAGTTTTCTCGATTATCCCAACAATTTCACTTTACTCATTTTCTATACATAGGCTTTCTATGCTCTGCCAAGGTGACGCTACCCGTGTATGAAGGCTGTTTGGTTAATTAATTCAACAACTACTTATTAATTTTCTACGGTGTCCCAGGAGTACAGAGATGAATAGGCCTGGTCTGGATGTCTGGGAATTCAACTCTCTAGCTAAGAGGACAGTGAAAAGAAATTTGGCTACTATGGAGTAATTCATTGTCCAGTACGTCCCAACATCTGGCAGATGCTGCTGAATAAACAAGGAGGTCTACGGATGTGTATGTGTGTGTCTCTGGCAGTGTCTAGATATTACCTTTTAGGACTTAGTTCTCTCATACTTTGAATTCGATATGTAATTATGAATAAATACCGGAAACATAAAAACAGAGGCTATCCCATGCCTCATGATCCCATTGACTTTAGGACTTTCTTATTAACAACAGCAGTGAATTTATGATTTGTCTTCATTCTTGTGGTCAGGTGCAAAGTCTTACAGCCATTCTTATGCGTGTGTGTGTTTCCATTACAACAGAGGTTGCAAATTGGCAACCCTATGAACCTACTTTTTGGTGTATTTTTAAAAGTGATTTTTACTTTTTATCTATGGAAAAATTCAATTCTATACAGGAATAAGGAGAATAGCAAAATGAAATCTGTGTGTCCAGCAACAGCCTCAAGAACTGTCAGCTTAAAGTCAGTCTTGTTTCATCTACTGCATAAACCTCCCTCTCCACCTCCCCTTTCTGCACCGCCCCAGATTACTTTGAGGCAAATCACAGATCTGTCATTTCATCTGCAAGTATTTCAGTACTCACAGTGTTTGTTTGCTATCCTGTGGTAGCATGTCATTAGACATTCACTGTTGCCTCTCACCAGCCTGCCCTTACCTCTAGGACCTCCCTGGCCCCTGTAAGCATTTGGGTTTGCAACCTCTAAATTTCATATTTTCTTATTTGTTCCCCCCACCCCCTGTTACTTTTGTTACTATCTTCTTTTTTCTTTTTTTCTTTTTTTTTTTTTGAGTCAAAGTCTCACTCTGTCCCCGGGCTAGAGTGTCGTGGCATCAGGCTAGCTCATAGCAACCTCAAACTCCTGGGCTCAAGCAATCCTCCTGCCTCAGCCTCCTGAGTAGCTGGGACTACAGGCATGCGCCACCATGCCTAACTAATTTTTTTTCTATTTTGAGTTGTTTGGCTAATTTCTTTCTATTTTTAGTGGAGATGGGGTTTCAGGCTGGTCTTGAACTCCTGACCTTGAGCGGTCCTTCTGCCTCGGCCTCCCAAAGTGCTAGGATTACAGGCGTGAGCCACCAGGCCCAGCCTGTTACTACCTTCTTAATGCAAAATTTGTGCTGCTGCCTATAAATATCCAAACCATATTGATAACTGTATCCTAATAGTAAATTGCATAATTCAATGTTAGCTTAATTTTTATCCTTTGAGAGATTTAAGTTGTATTTTCTGGGGTATTCTTATATCCCTGACTAGCTAATGGGTTTGAATACACTGGTTCATTTTGCTTTCTCTGTGCAGCTTAATGAAAATGGCTTTCAGAATCAACCTTGAAATTATGATAATATATCATTAACAAAGTCACTTACTTTAGACTTTGCCATCTTATACCTGAATTTTGAAAGGCAAGTAAACCAAAGAGTTTATAATAATTTGAGGCAGATACCTCAATCTACGTTGCCATTGCTACTATCACTACCACTATTATTCCTAAACTCCATGACAATAAATCCCTTATATTATCTGGAATAAAATCCTTTAGTAATAGTATCCTTACCCAGAACTTGTGAAGCTAGTTGGCTATTGCCAAGCCGCTTTCCATAGAGAGAGTAGAGAAATCTAAGTGAAACTTACTCTGGAGAACTGATGACTGGGGAATGTTGATGTGTTCTTTTGCAGGAGGAAGTAATTGAATAATAAGATAACTTAGTTATGAGTAGAATTATGTATATAAATATATATAACATGTATCTATTACACTTGATACTATATTATATATTACATTAATAGTATGTAATTATGATGTATACACTTATAATATTATATAATATATGTTACATTTATAAATAGAATCATATTTTTATAGTTATTCCACTGCCAATCACGGAGGGAGTCTAACATGTCAACAAAAATATAGAACTTCTAAGAGAATCATTTAAATACTCTAATATTTTAGTGCCTTGTTAGGCAGTGATGCACATTTTAGAAACTCCAGCAGCATGGCTAATATTTCAAGTTAACTACTTCCAGAAGGCAGCTTTGATCATGTCCAGAGTTGTTATCTGTGTGAGAAATGGGCCTAGCAATGTGAGTGTGACAAAAACCAGAATGAGAGGAAAATACGCATCGCATTCCTAAGGTAAGTAAGAATGACTGGCAAGGGTTGGGAGTGCAAACTTAGATGGCAGAGCTGGCCCCTTCCAGAACAATGTTACTGGCTTCATCAAAGATTCTGTTGCCTTTATTTTTCTTTCCTGAAAAGTCTACCGTATCAGTGTTTTCCCTCTGTGTCTGTCCAGCTGCTGTGGCCACAGGAGTAGGGCCAGTGGCTCTGGGCGGGCTCTGCAGCAATGCTGATGAAGCAGACAAACGCGGAGGGTAGAGGAAGTGCTGGAGGTTTGTGATTTTTCCCAGTGCTTAACCAGGGATAAAAAATTTTGATCCTTGAATTTGCTAGGAATTTGTTGGATTAATAAAGAGGTGAGATGTTTTGAGCAGCACAGATAAAAGACCCAAAACATGATAAAGTATTATTTTATGTAAAATCAGGTGTCTAAGGATGTAAATTGGGGACAGCAGAGCTTAGTAGTTAAGAGTTTGGACTCTGCACTTCCTGTGTGATCTTGGGTGAGTCACTTAACCATCCTGGGCCTTAGTTCCTTCTGTAAATGGGGGCTGATGATAGTACTGACCATGTGGTGACTGGGAGGAGTAACAGAGATAACACACACAAAAGACTATGGTGCCAGACACAAAGTCAGTGCTTTTGCCTTCTCCATACTGCCTCTGCTCGGTTGTGATATTTGACACTGAAAACCACAGTCAGTGTCTCAAGGAGAATGAGGAGGGATAAAGTCTTTTTTTTGGCCCTGTTCCTTACCCTCATTTGTCCCTCCTCTAACACTCCACCACTATCAACTCACTGTGGAACTAGACCCGCCAGGGCTACTTGAATAGTGCCGTGCACTGGCGCAGCAGCAGGGGGCCTGCACGTGGCCCCTGGGCTGGCTTACGCAGTCCAACAGAGACCTGCAGGCCCTGGGGCCAGCTAACTGGAGGGGGCTTCCCCATCCTGCTTGATTAGCCAGCCCCCGTCTCCGGGCACAGCAGACTCTGCTACTTGCCTGAATTCAAATCCAGTCTCTAGCATACTTGTCCATGCCTGCGGAGGTAAGGATGAGTGTGTTTGTTTTACTTAAGTTTTCTTTTTAAAGCGTCTGCACATTCCATTGCTGTGTGCTAACGCTTTTCATGGTATGTGTGATAATATATGTTAAAGACAGGTGCCTAATCATTTCTTTAAAAAGCCCAAACCCAAAATCCTCCTCTTGCCTAATTTAACCATTAGTGTGCCTCAGACCTGCCTCTATTTGTATGCAGATAAAGCGCAGGGTCCGCTTTGTGATTTCTCACATAGTGAGTTGCTTGATTTTAGATGCAGAGATAGGTCAGTGGCCTTCCTAACCTCAGCCTGGCTGTTCAGTGTTTCATTTCTTGGATTTTAAAATGTGATTATGGTAGGAAGATTTTTATCTCAGTGTCTAAACCACAGTTACATTCAAACAAAAGACACTTTTTATAGCCACCCATTTTAAAGATTGTGCCATTGTAATAATACTGAAGACTGAGGCCATTCACTGTGTCATGTTTCCTGCAATGTGAGCTGCTGGACTCCAGAGACTGACTGAGGAAGTTAGAGGTCCCAGATTTGTGTCTGGGACATCTCGGTTGCTTCACTGCTCATGACATGTGGCTTACCTGGTTTATGTTCTGGTGAGAAACAGCTATTCTACAGCCCTGGGCAAGTATATACTCCAGAACCCATTCTGTAATCTATGCAATAAAAAATACCTCTTGGATATGAATTGAGCCTTTTTCTGACTGTGCCATTTCAGATGTAAGCTTGAAATATGTTTATTTTGGAAATATTCTTGATTCAGAATTGCTCAGATTCCAGACACACCTGGTTAATGGTCTACTAGTTTTAAGTTAAAAAGTC
Source organism: Lepilemur ruficaudatus (assembly GCA_963574885.1). Taxonomy (NCBI): domain Eukaryota; kingdom Metazoa; phylum Chordata; class Mammalia; order Primates; family Lepilemuridae; genus Lepilemur; species Lepilemur ruficaudatus. Next base: position 92,003 of record CAUYRT010011284.1, on the reverse strand, counting down.
TGAAACACTATAAAGAGAAACTTAGACATGGTACAATTATATCTTAGGTCAAAAATGAATTAGATTGTGACCTAAAGAAGGTAGTCAGCTAAAAAGCAACTAACATCAAAGAAATTTAATAGTTTGCAAAATTTTTCTCCAAATGGTGACAGATTTTATGGACATCTTGTTCATGGATTGACTACTTACTTTTTGTGGACAGACATTCACATAACATCTTTCTTCCAAAGAATTCGGGGACCAGGTTGAGAACATTACATGAACACAATCAAAATTACACAATGAAAAAAAAGAGAGAGAGAGAAATGAAAGTTGCTCACAAGCAGACAGGGAGAGGGTGGGGAGAATTCCAGTAGATATAAAAGCAGATAATAGCTAAATCAGGTCCCAGACCAAAGGATGCTACTGCAGGGGAGAAAAGGTTTCTTTCCTCACCCATCACCAGGTTCATGGTTGAGACTCCTATAACAAAAGATGAATTAACAAGAGAAAAACATAGAAGTTTATTTAAAGTTTGGCAATGACACAGGAGCCTTCAGGAATGAAGACCCAAAGAAACAGAGAAAACTGTACTTCTTTGGACAGTTGTGCAGAGGTGTGATTGGAGGACAAACGGGTGTGATCTAATAGGAACTTAGCAAGGCCTGTTTGTTCAGATTCTTCTCTGTGTGCCTATGTGGCACTCCTTTCCTCTTGGTATAGGGAAGATCCCTCTGGAAGGAAGGTCTTACTTCCTTCTTACTTTAAGGGAAGGTCAGCTTGGTTTTATGATCTGCATCAGGGGAGAAGGGCAAGGGGAGGGTGAGAGTGGCCTTCCCAGTTCTGCTGTTTTCTTTAAATGTCAGTGCTGCGTTTGGGGCAGCGTCCTGAACCCCATCACAGGAAGCTGCCGTGGGGTGTTATGGGCCTTTTCTTTATGGGTACTAACTTTTAGGCCCTCTCTCTTTCTTCTTTCCTCTCTAGGATTTTATTGAGAAAAGGTAGGAGGAGAATACTTGGATCAGTAAGTGAAAAACTGCTAACTTGCAGATGCTCCAGCTCATTATTATAGCAGAATTTCTCCACCTTGATACATCTTTACTCCCCATCCAAAACATTTTGTTAACACTCTCTTCGCTACTCAAAAATGGCATTTGTAGGTAATGTAATCAACTTATATACAACATTTTAAAAATCATAAAATGTCCTGCTATAATCAAAAAGAGAAAGTAAAAGTTGTATAAAATAACATCTTTTTCATTTTGATAGGTGAATGCTTGTGGGTAACTGCGTAAGAATCTTGTTAGAGTCACCATGACGGTGACAGCTACGAAGGCACACTGACACAGGAGTGCTGTGTCAGAGCCTCAAACACCTAGAGCAGCGTTCCTGTCATGAACTGACATTCTGAAACAGTGACAACTCCTGGTAAAGTCTCAAACAAAGAGAGGAATAGTCTTTCTCCAATCAACTGGAAAATTCAGGGCATAATAAAATTGTGCAAAATGCAAAAGAATCTTCTGTGTTTATAGGTAACATGGAGGAAGGTTCTAGTCTCAAAAATAAAAATGATGCTCATCTATGTGAATGTAACTGGATCATTCGAAAGTCATGGAGGGTGTAGAAGGCAGGACGATTCTTTGTCGTGTGCAGATGCCTGTGCATTACAAGACATCCAACATCCGTGGCCCTGCCCACAAAATGCATGTAGTACCCCCCACTAATTATTTTGACACTCAAAAGCACCTTCACAGAATTTCAAAACACCCCAATGGGGCAGTTCTAGGCCCCTTGAGGACCATTGCACCAGATCTTACAGGTTCACTGAAGACGCAGGAGGTGGTGAGTGGGGAGGATGCTGCAGAAGACAGAACAAGGACACAAAAGCCACTCATGAGGCCAGTGCTGGTCACGTGGCTCGGCAGCCTGGCAACCCCACAGTAATGGGCTGATGCAGTCAGGCCTGGGTGCGCTGCCTTGACTGCGGCATCTCAGGGAGGCTGCGCGCTCTGTCACCATCTGTCACTCTCATGCATTTTTATTTGTACCCTCCAGGGGATCCTTGCTAATTCCCTATCTGCTTTCTTTTCATTAGCTTGTTGTGATTAGTGGATATATCGGGGCAAGGCTCACCCAGTGCCTCCTCTTGAAGTTTTCAACAGGAGGATTACTTATGGGAGTAGCGTGGCGCCAGGTGACTGTCGCAGCAAGCTTCTGTCAAGACAACGTCCTGTTCTTAGATCATCGTGAATGAAGAGCACCAAAATCTCTTTCTTTGAAAGAGAGGGAGTACGCATTTTCAAGCCATGACATCCAGTCACACTGTACCTAGCTTTCCACCTACGCAGCAAGTGAAAGATTTCCTAGGTCTTCCGGTGGCCCGGGTATTCCGTGCTCTAACATGAAGGGTGCTCCCTTCCTCCCTTGATGAGAGTTGTGTGTGCTCTTGCTCACAGTGTGAGACTCAAAACAGTTTTGTTTTGTTTTGTTTTTTTCCTCCAAAGCCAAGAAGGTCAGGATGCTGAAAATGAGACCAGGGATTTTCAGTTTGGTTTGAATCCGAGCCTTTTCCTTCGTCCTCCCTTTGCTGTGACTGACAGGGCCCGAGGCTCTGCCTGCTTGCTGTCAGGAGCCATTAGCTCTGCAGTGACCTCCACGAGGCTAACAGATGTGAAAGTGGCCAATGTAATTAGTACAAAATGAGTGGCTGCAGGAGACAAGAGTTACTTTTGCAAAGAAGGAGTCTGAGGGGACTGGTGTGACCAGGATGGCTTTCCCGCAATGCGTCCCCATTGCTGAGGGCTGGGAAGTGACCAAGGTTCCTGCTCAGCTCTGCACCTTCTCTGGGTTGTGTTCCCTGGCAGAGTTAAGTCAAAATCACCACACCCTGGCCTTACCGTTTATAACCAGTCTCTCATATTTCTAAGCAGGGTAATAAATCCTTCCATTTCCAAAGGGTTATTCTTTAAGAAAAAATCTTGTCCTGCTATCATAAGAATTATTTTGAGTCAAAATAAGAATTCCTTCTCAAAGGAATGCAGTGGCAATACAGTGACTGGGAATTTTTACCCAAAGATTGGATCATGTGAGTCCAGCTTAGAGAATAATTTTTGCTCATTGGTTATAGGGATTTTTCAGAAAAATCCAGGTTTTCTAGTGGACACTTTAGTTTCTGGAATCTTATTTTTCCCCTTCAGTACCAGAGTATAAGTCATGTTTCCTTTTTTCGTTCCTTCAAAAATGGAAGTGGGGGAGTGATCCAGTATCATTTGTATCTGCTATTCTCTTCCTTCAATGAATCATGTCCCTACCTTCCTATTAATTGAATTTATAAGCTGCGTGTAAGGCAGTTAGCACCTTAACCAAATGATCGAGATTAACGGCAGCAGTAATGGGACCAAGGGACATTACATGCCTCCTGATTCAATTCACTGAAAAGAACACAACACAGTCTCTGTTATGTTCCTGCCCACAAATCATAACCTGAATCTAATCACGAGGAAACGTCAGACAACCCCAAACTGAGGGACGTTCTATAAAGCATCTAGTCTATACTCCTCAAAAACACCGATGTCATGAAAGACAGAGGAACTGTGCTGTGGTCTGAATGTGTCCTCCAAAGCGCATGTGTTGGAAACTTAATCCCTAATGCAACAGTGTTGAGAGGTCAGACCTTTTAAGAGGTGGCTGGGTCTGCCCTCCGGAATGGATTAATGTTGTTATCACACAATGATTTTGTTATCGTGAGAGTAGGTTTGTTATAAAAGCAAGTTCAGTCCTCTCTCTCTCCTTCCTCCCTCCCCTCCTTTGCCCCTTCCACCTTCCACTGTGGGATGACACAGCAAGAAGGCCCTCATCAGGTGTGGGCCCTTGATCTGGGACTTTCCAGATTCTAGAACCATGAGTCAAATAAACTTCTTTTCTTTATAAATTGCTCAGAGTCTGGTATTCTGATATAGCAACACAAAATGAATGAAAACCAACTTTTTCAGATTAAAATACACTAAAGAGACACAACGTGAGTGCAGTGCATGGCCCAAAATTTTCTTTGGCTATAAAAGACATTACTGGGACAAATAATATAATCTAAACAAGGTTAATAGATGAAATAATAGCATTATATCAATATTAATTTTATGACTTTGATAATTACACTGCAGTTAATTGAGTAATTCTCTTACTTGGGTAAGAAAATGTCCTTGATTTTAGGAAACACACTGAAGTATTTAGGAGTAAAGGGGTATTGTGACTACAACTTATTCACTATCAGTTCAGAAAAAATAACCTGTGTATATAAACAGAGAGAGAGAGTGAGAAAAGGAAAAAGCCAATGTGGTAAAATTGTTAACATTTGGGAAATCTGGGTAAAGGATATATGGGGATTCTTTGTATTATTACAAATTTTCTGTAAGTCTGAAATTATGTCAAATTAAAAGAGAAAAAGAAGGAAAATAAGAAAAAGATACCAAGATTGGTATCCAAATTCAGACCCTCTCTGTCTGAAGACTCTTTCTGTGGCCAGTGACAGAAAATCCAATTCAGATTTTCTCAAGCAAAATAAATAAACAGAAATCTTACTGGTTCATGTAGCTGACAAGTCCCAGGTGGGGATGGCCTCAGGCACAGCTGTGCCCAAATTCAAGCAATGTCATCAGGACTTGATTTCTTTCTGTCTCTCATCCCAGCCTTCTGTCGTGTCTGCTTCATTCTCAGCCCATACCTGGTGGGTAATTCCAGGCTCGTATCTTCTTGGGTTTAGATCCAGTTGAAAAGAAAGAGGCTTTCATCAGCACCAGTAAAAGTCTAATTGTATGTCATTGGCTCTGACTGGGTCACATGCCTCATTCTAGAAACAATTTCAGTGGTCAGCTCCTCTGACTTGGCCACGGTGAATCATAAGCTCATCCCTGGAGCTAGGGACAGAGTCATTATCATTCAAAGTATACGTACTGAGACGGGGAGTGGATTGGCTCCCCCATGGAAAGTACAGGCACCCTTGCCAGAGGAAGGGCACATGGATTCCAGGGGCACAAACACTAGAGCCCTACAGATACTATACTTCCTATAGCTGTGTAAAAGCCTGTTCAAAACTTAGCGGCTTAAAACAACAATCATTTATTTGCTCATAGCTATGCAATTTGGGTAGTGCTCAGCAGGGACAGCTCATCTGTCCTCCGCATGGTATCAACTGGGAGGCTTGACTGGGACTGGAGGATCCATTTCCAAGATGGCTTCTTCACACACAAATGGCGAGTTGGTGCTAGATGAGCGGGGGCCAAAATTCTCCTCTGTGTGGACCTCCCCATGTGGCTGCTTTGGCTTCCTCACAACATGGTAGCTGGATGCCAAGAGAAAGAAACTGTCACTCATCTGAAAGGTTAGCATTTCAACCTCCATATCCTATTGATTAAAGCAGTCATGGGCCCAGAACAGATTCAAAGGGATGGAGAAATAGAACACCTGTCCTCGGGCAGAGTGACAAAGAATTTTTTAGCTGTCTTTAAGCCACCACAGATATCCTCTGTCTTTATATCCAGCGCTCATTCCATAATCCCACAACTGCCAGAGTTCTTAAAGCTTTGTTCTCAGAACTGCATGTCCTGTGTTCCCATTAAACTCTAGGTAGTCTCTGCTAAGCATTTAAGAACAACTTTATCCTCTGGTCACTAAAGCAAGAGCTGCAACTCAAACCCCTACAAAGATCAGGCAGGTAAACTGTGTAAGTGAGGTGGGCAGGGGCATTGGCATTTTCAACAAGTAGGAATATTCTTTTACCCCCTTGGTCCCCCAGCCCACCCCACCAAATGCATTCTCTCCTTTCTGGGAACACACAACCCTCTTTGTCTTTCTTTTGTTTTCCAACTTTTAATAAAGATTGGGTACAAATATATTTTTCTGTATCATAAGAAAAAAACAGGTGCAAGCATATGGACAAATGATATTTAGCACTAGAAATTGATAGAACTGTCCATGGGGGCAGCTGCTACTCATTTCTGGTCAAGATATAACCAAGTGGGATTTAGGCTGTTTATGACCCAAAGTTTCCATTTTCCAAGAGAAACTGAAAATTTGGAGTTTTATGTTAAATCCTCCTATTTTAAAATGTTAGCTCATCTTTTTAAAAACACTGAGGCCAAACAAAAACACCCCTGAGGCAAGCTTAGCCAGTGGACCACCAGTTTGTGACTAAACGTATTAAAAAGAATTTAGCATTCATTGTCAACTATTTACATACTATAAAAAGAAACTCATAAAATCATTTTAATTTCCTAAACTAATACCTCATGGCAAGATTATGTTGAGTAAGTCATTAAATATGAAACAGTATGGACTATTTTATATCTTAAAATTATTTCTAGCATCACCTATGGTAGATTAAAGATGGCCTTAAAATGAAATTATGAACACAATAAAATCATTGTGATAAGGTGCTAAATTCTGTGATAATATCTTACACATCAATAGATAACTGAACCACTACCTTAACGTAGTTCCTTAATAAAGTCAAACTTCTCATGCCTAAGAAAACTTATCTGCTCTTTGCACTATTTTCACTTAATTTTCTTTCTCATTGAAATTGTTATGAAGGTTCATAAATTAAATTTTAAAGAATAAAATGTCTGAGGTTTAGAGAGCTTGTTTTTTTCTTTGCCCTGATTTCCTGTTGTGATAGTGAAAACATTATTACCACAGCTATAGGAAATCAGCGTAAGGATTACCAAAAATGTTTACTCTCTTGTTTCTTTGTGGCAAATTTCATGAATTTCCAAACAACATACTTGATGGAGGGTAAGCAGACTTTCAAGATAAAAAAGGATAAGCGAACCTCTTCTAAAAAGATTTGGGGATTGCTAATCAAAAGCACTCAAAATATTAATAATAGGACAGCTAATTATCTCATTGGTGGACTATGAACTAAAAATCCAATTTAAAAATAAAATAAATAAATTCTCCCCATTAGGCATCATACACGTAGGACAAAGGAGTTTCATGTCTGTCTTATGGGCAACACAAAGGAGCTCAAGTTTTCACACATGATGCACAGAGATGGTAAATTTTACAGAATCTGTTTTTAGAAGAGTTATCTATACCTATTTTCTATTTTGCAAAGCCCTATGCATAGCTTATAAATTCAAGTAATTCTCTTCTATGATAGTTTTGACTAGCGTTAACATGTATCTCTCTTAAGTTCATAAGCCAAAATTTATGAACAAAGAAAGCGGAATATACATATGAGCTGTGCATAAACACTAGGCAAAAGGCTAAATACCACTGCCTTTTGCACAGTCTATTGAAAGGATGATTTTACTCACTCACCGCTTCTGTTTTCACCCACTCCATTTTATACATCTCTGCCAGGAAAGTTCCTTTTTTTTTTGAGGCAGAGTCTTGCTCTGTCACCCAGGCTGGAGTGTAGAGGCACAATCATAGCTCACATAGCCTTGGACTCCTGGACTCAAGTGATCCTCCTGCCTCAGCTTCCCAAGCAGCTGGGCCTACAGGCAATTTTTTTTGTTTTTAGAGACAAGGTCTCGCCATGTTGCCCAGGCTGATCTTGAACTCCTGGCCTCAAGAAATCCTCCCTTCTCCACTTCCCCAAGTGCTGGGATTACAGGCATGAGCCACTGTATTTCTTAAATCCCAAAACCTTTAAAGATTTTCATTACCTATTCTATTAAATACAGATACGGAAGCCTAACATACCATGCCCATCTGCAGTGACACTGGGCAATTTCTGTTGCTAAGCACTGCTTAGTGCTTTAATGTATAACCTAACAGGGTCATGACAGTTTCCTGTGAGGTTGGAGGTTACTATTGCTATTTCCATTTATAACTGGTTATGCTGACCAGTAAGTGATGGAGCTAAAAATAGACCTCAGACAGCCTAACTCTAAAGGCTTAACAATGACACTAACGTGCTTTCAGCCTTAGAATCTGGTGCTTAGGTAGCTGGTTGCAACTGGAATCACCTCAGCATTCATTGTTTATACTAATTCCATTGGATTAAACAATTTTGACCTTCTCTGCCCATCTCTACCTTGTGTTCATCTGTACACATCTAAATTTTTCTGTTCCTTTGAGGGCCTTCTCAGCAATCTTTCCAAATAGGGAGCCCAGCCACAGCCCCTGTAGATTTGATTTCTTCCTCCATTATCTTCTCCCCCTCCCTCAAGATTTTTGTCTGCACTATCCCTTCCTGGGGTTTTAATTATTTTGTGTCTCTCTATCTTCTCAGGAGCGAGCCATCTTGAGAGCAGAAAGTTCGGTGCAAAGCTCATGCTCACCTTTGCTCCCTTCATTTCTGTAAGTAGGTGAGGAATCTTGACATTTTTGTCAGCCTGGGAAGACATGAAGCTCACTCCTCTTGGCAGGGGTGAGGCTAAGGGACAACTTGAGTCTGGCGGTGACCTGCCTCCTATGTCACAAAGGAGAGAGGCCGTCAGAAGTGGACCTGCCGTCTTTGCCACTGTGCTCCCTCCAGATGCCTCTGGATCCATCCTCACCCTCCGTTCCTTCCCTTCCGTCTCCGGCAGAAGTGTCCCTCTCCCTGGCCACAGCTAATGCTCAGTTTGAGGAGATCTTGCCTCCCTCATTTTCTCTGGGCTCCTGAGTGAGAAATCATCCTGTTTCACTATATGTTCAAATTCTCCTTTTCCTCTAACGATTCCTTTCCTTTTGCCTTTAAAGGTCAGTTTCTCCCACCTTAAAAAAAAATATTCTGCTTGTTTACTCTGTGCTCTTGTCTACTCCCCATTTCCTCTCCACTTCCTTTTGCAGACAGTCATTTTGAAAAACTACTCAGTCCTGTCTCTGCTTCTTCACCTGCCATTCATTCCTCAAGCCTCTGAAATCAGATTTCGACTCCACTATGGACTCCGCGGAAACTGCACCACCAAATGCAGGATTTAATGCCCCACTTGACCTTTCTGAGGCATCCTTTGCCTCTTCCTCCGTGAGTATCAACTATCTCCTGCGTTTTGGTGACAACATTCTTTCCTGATTCTCTTCCAATCTCTGACACTATTTCTGAGTCTTGTCATACATTTCTCTGCTTGTTCCTTCAGTTTTAAGATCCACTCTGATAGCTCTGACTTTGATCCTGTTCTTCAACTCTCTACAAGTAGCCAATTCTGGCCACCACTGGTGGCCCTTGTATCTATATCCCCAGCCCACAATTCTCTCCTGAGGTCCAGCTCCCTACAGGTGTTCTCCTGACAGAGGTGACGCTACCATTGGTGAACCAGGTGCTGTCAAGGATCTAAATAAACCAGCAGAACTTGCTCTAGACCAAAATAAACACCCTAAGGGAAGAGGGCAGATTAGCAATGTGTCCTCACTCCAGTCCTATGGGAGAAGTTTGCATAGACCATAAAGGACAAATCACCACGTATTTTCAGCCATTTGTAGGGAGAATGTATTCGTGGTCATTTATTTACAAAACCAATTGAACTGGATATTTTTATATACCCCCTACCTAGAGCAAATTAAAATATTATGTGCTGGTATGTGTGTTTGTGTGTACATATGCATACATGTGTCTGTGTATGTGTGAGTGTATGATTCAACATTACTCTAAAAGCAATCTAAACTCTTGTGTGCATGATTTTGACAAATGTTTTTGCCAATTGGACCATCTATAAATTCGGCCAGTGACAATTCAGCAATATCTTGATTCTAAAAAATTGATTACATCTCTCAGAATTTGGGAACTAAACTGTGGTGGCAATTCATATGGCATTTTATAAGTAACATGGAGCAATTTAAAAGTGGATTATTCACAGGTAGTGATTAATAATAAAGTAGTGTTGCATCATTACAAAAAGAAGTCTCAGCAGGATAGAACATGACAGGAACATCAAATCTGAATTAGGTTTGGCAAAAAGACAAAAGTGAGTACCTTCAGAAAAATTAAACTTGCTTTATTTATAGCTTTTATTTTGCACCTCCCCAGCTTTAGATCTGCCACTGTTTAGTGGCATGCAAATTTAACACATCTCAATCCAAGCTATTAAGTTCCCTTCTCTCACCAGCTGTACCTCCCTCTGGACTAGTGGGTGCTCAAACCATCCAACCAGTTGGCCAGGCAAGAAGTGTTGGATTCATTCCAGAGAATAAAGTGCAAACATTTCAGGCTGCCATATGGAGCCCTCTGACATTTGGTCCTTTTCCATACTTTCAGCTTCAGCTTCTGTCACTCCCCTTAGTTTACCTGTACTAGTTAGGAGTGCTTTCAGCTGCAAGTAACCACAAACAAATTAAGGATTATTTTTCCCACGTGGTAAAAAATTTGGAGCTCAGTAGCTTCTAGCATAAGTGCAGTGATTCAGCTCTTTCATGGGCAATGTTCCATCCTCGGGTCCCCCAAAGCAGAACCCAAGACAAAGGGTGACATGCAGGTGGTTTTTTTGGAAAGTGATCCCAGGGAGCAGGAGTAAGGAACCAGGGAGAGTGAAACACAGAAAGAGGGAAACTCCAAACAAATCCATTATCGAGGTGATTACTTCTATACGGGATTGATGCTTGATCTCCAAGCACCTTCTAAGTAGTATATGATATTAGAGTTGTTTGTCCAAAGGACAAAAGGAGCAGCATTTACCTATCAGCTCCTGCCCCGATTGATTGATTCAACTGCTCCCCTGACTTACAATGTGTGAGTATCACGTGGGTTTCCACAGGCATCCTGTATCGCAGCAAGGAAGTCCTGGGGCAGGAAGTGGGAGACAAGTGGTGCACACTTGAAACGAGATGTCAATTTGAACTGGTTTGAAGCTTGCCTGCCACTCCCGCAGCTGTGGTTCGATCATTAGTGAGGCTGAGGATGTGTCTGACAGGTCTCTGCCTTCTCTCAGTCACAGAAATAGAGTAATTTATTTGCTGTGTCCCGTGAGATCCTGTATAGAAAATACATATCTCCAAATTAACACACCAACACCACTAACAATATATCCTACTAAGTAGGAATAGCCAAAGTCCTGGGTTAAGAAATGATTTAATTCAGTTTTTTCCTGTGTGATAATGTTATCTAATTTATATGCAGTTTTGCATAAAATCATTTACTTCTCTTTGTAATAAGAAAACATGGATAAAATTGTTGACATTATTGGAAGCAAAAACTTTTGTAACACAATAAACAAAGTCAAAAGACAAAGGAGAAACTGGCAGAAAAAAATTTTTGACAGCTAGAGGACGAATTTCTCTAGCATATAAAAATTTGTCAAAATTGAGAGAAATTATTAAAATTTTGAAAGCTCCATAGCAAAATGGGCAAAAGTCATGAGTGGACCCTTCACAGAAAAAGAAGATTATACATATATTTTAACCATAAAGTTATTAAAATTAAAACTACACTGAGATACTACTTCTTACCTATCATATTGGCAACAATTCAAAAGCTTGACAACAAATGATTATTCATAAAAGACAAATTGAATAAACTCTAGTACATGTATATAATGGAGTACTACACAGCCATGAAAAGAGAATAAGGAAGATCTTGATAAAAGGTTATATAACAAGTACTAAAATATAATATCTATCATATAATATATATATATAATATCTCTTTTGTGTAAGAAAGAATTGGAAATAGGAATGTAAAAGAGAGAGAGAGAGAGTGTGTGTGTGTGTGATTTAAAACAGAAACTGGAAGGATAAGGCAGAAACCAATTGACATGTTACCTATAGGGATAGAAATGGGAATGAAAACTACCTTAGGACACCTTTTTATACAGTGTTGACTTTTTAACCATATAAAACGTTTAAATATCCAAAAATATAATTAAATAAAAGAGAATGTGTAGAAAATTGTACTTTTTTAGTGGCCACAATATTTTCCATTCCATGTGCTCTTCTAGAACCTTCGTACACCCACTTCAAGAGGGAGAGTCTCTGTCACTTCCCGTTGAACCTGCTCAGGTTCATCAGGCTTTTGTGACCACCTCAACTAACAGAATGTGGCTGGAGTGACACTCTGTGACTACGAAGGTGAGGTTGTAAAGGCTACCCTCCTCTCTTGGGATGCTCACTCTTGGACTCCAGTCACTATAGGATGAGGAGGCCCAGGGCTCACGGGGAGGCTCTCTTAAAGTGACATTGTGGCTGTAACGAGCCTCAAGCCAGGCTCAACTCCCAGCCAGTAGTCAGCGCCAACTTGTCAGCCAAATGGGTCATCTTGAAATCAGATCCTCTGACTCACGGTCGAGCTGCTTTAGCTAATGCCAACTGGAGCAGATGTAAGTGTTCCCCACTGAGCCTTGCCTAAATAGAAGACTTTGGGGCAGTAATAAATGATTACTGTCATTTTAAACTACTAAGTTTTGGCATAGTGTATTATGCGCCAGTAGAGAACTGGGGCAGATTTGGTATGTGGAAGTGGATGCTGCCACAGCAAAGTCCGAAATTGTGATGGTGGCTTTGAAACTGGGAAGTGGCTAAAGTTGGGAGGACCTTGAAGCAACTGTTAGCTGGAAACTGATGGCCTTTGAGGCGATGGTGAGGGCTTACAGGAAAGAGAAGAAAAGGTTATTGGAATTTGGTGGCAAGAGGATTTTGCCTGCAATGACATAAAAAGTAGAAAATACACATAATGAACTGGTGAATATGGAAATTTCCAGGCGGAATTTTGAAAGTGCCAAATGGATCTATGTATGAATAGATGAGGATAGGGAGAGAGAAACTAAAAAAAGGAACTGTTTGATTTTCAAGCAAATATAAAGGAAATAAAAAGGATCCAGGACTTCCTGGATTCTAAAATGAAACTGTTTTTCATTCCTAACCTCTCCAGGTGCCACAGAATTCTCAAATTAAGAAAGGACCTTTGGCCAAAGATGAACCCCAAGGTGAGACTATAAGATAATTTGTTAAGACCACAGTGCCTCAGTGTCAGTGCTTCAAAGAACCTTTCAGACAGATCAAACACTCTCTAAATATTTAAATATCACCAATCCTGTTAAATAATAGGGTTTATAAGAATCTGAAGGACATTGTCCCTTATCAGTAGCTTAAGGTAAAAAGGGGCTTATGTAGATGAGATTTGTGGGTATCACTTTTATCTAAAGAGATCCCAATGAGATTCCTAAGAAATCTACAAGCTTTTACTAGAATTAGAGATATTATTGCAAACAAAACCAGTTTGGACTAAATAGTATAGATACTGTACAAAATATAAGTAGGCCTTCAGACCCCTGAACTTCTATGGACAGAAAACAGACTGACAAAATCACTCAGCTACAAATGTGGATTATATTTTATTAAAAAGTAAGGATAATTCAGGGCGTAGAATCCAGAGCCCAAAGGGTAGAGTGAAGAGGTGCAGTAAATTTTACAGAGGCAGTAGAACTGAACTCTAATCAAGGGACTGGCAAAATGTGCCCAGTGGGATTTCAGAATTACTATGGAGCATTGATTTCCAGTCTGCCTCATTTTCCCCCTTTTTGAACAAGAGTGTTTATGGAAGTTATTATATATCCATCCTACCACTGTATGCTGAGTGTGTAGGGGTAGATAGCATTCTCTTCAATTCAAAGATTTTCAAATCAAGAAAAGTCTCTCTTAGGGATCTGTACCCTTCATCCAAGAAGCCTCATCTCTTAGTATGGCTTTGTGCTTTCATTTCTCTTAGGTAAATACCTAGGAGTAGAATGGCTGAATTATACAGTAAGGGTGTGTTTAACTTTTTAAGAAACTGCCAACTGTTTTCCACTGGATTTGCTTTAAATAATGAGATCCTGGACCACAAACCTGAGCCCAAAATCCTTCATGGAATGAGACTGTCTTTTTTTTTTTTAAAGGAAGTGTATTTTGTATTTTAAAAAAGTGTATTTTGCATGTGGGAGGAGTGTGAATTGTGGCCAGATGACTGTAGGAGATTGTAATTTTTAAAAAAGTATTTAATAATATTTTCCATTCCCTGTGCTCTTCCAGAACTTACCACTCTCCATTAAGTCATAGAGTGTATGTCCTATTCCCTTGAACCTGGGTGCACTTCTTTGACTGCCTCAATTACTAGGGTTTGGTTGAAGTGACGCTATGTGATTTCCAAAGCTAAGTTTTAAAGGGTGAAGCAGATTCTGCCAGACTCTCTCTTTCAGAACACCTGCCTTTTGAACCCAGTCATGAGGTGGGAAGCTCAGGTCACATGAAACGGTTCAAGTGGAGAGAAACAGAGGCCATCAGTGCTCAGCCTGGGTTGAACTCCCAGTCCACAGCCAGTGTGAACTTGTCACCATGTGAGTGCACCATCTTAGGATCCTGTCCTCCAGCTCTTGATTGAGTTGTCACAGCTGATGCCCCAGGGGGCAAAGATGAGTCTTCCCCATCAAGCCCTGCCCAATTTATACACCCATGAGAAAACTAAATAATTTTATTTAGCTTTATTTGTTTAAAGCCACTAAATCTTTTTCCTCACATTGCTTTTCAAAATTTTACTTTAGTTTTTTTTGAGGCACAATTGACATATAATATAGACAGTACATAAAGTGCACAATTTGATAAGTCTTGACATGTGTATATATGTGTAAAACTAATATCACAATGAAGATAATGAGCATATCTGTTACCCCTAAAAGTTTCCTGTGCCCCTTGGTAATCTCTCCCTCTGCCCTCCCTTCCCAACTAGGATGCCAGTGATCTGCTGTTTTCATGGACTAATTTACATTTTCTAGATTTTTATACAAATGAACTAATATAGTATGTATTTTTTTTGTCTCGATTCTTTCCCTTGGCATTATTATTTTGAGATTCATTCACGTTATTGGGCATATCAAAGTTCATTTCTTTTTATTACTTGAGGAGTGGTCCATTGTAAGACTCTATCACAATTTGTTTACCCATTCACCCAATGGAAGGACATTGTAACTGTTTCCAGTTTCTGTCTGTAACAAATAAAGCTTCTATAAACATTCATAGTTATTTGGCTGTAGGCTTTCATTTCTCTTGAGTAAATATGTAGGAGTAGAATAAATATGTTAGTGTATGTTTAACATTTTATAATAAATTCCCAACTGTCTTCGGCTGCTTCCAAAGTGGTTGCAACTTTTTACACGCTTATTCGCAGTGTGTGAGAATTTCAGTTGCTCCACAGCCTTGCCAACCTTGGTATAATCAGGATTTTAATTTTGGACATTTTAGTATTTTTGTATTGTAAGCCACTATAAATCACTGGAGTGATTTGTTATGTAACAATAGATAACTGGCATGGGATGAAAAAGAATAATCCCCCAATTTGAATACAAACATAAACCATTTTTAAGTACTTGAAGAGCTATATTTGTTGAGGTTTTTTTCATAGTTTGCAACATTAGATTATATAGTTGAGGAAGAAAGCTCTGTGCCAAAAATTCAAATGCTGTGTAATGCTGTTAAGCAGTTGTTCACAGTCTGGATTTATATCCATACAGAACATACCTAGTATTGGGTTACTGAAAGCTTTAAGATTTAGCAAGATGTTTGAATGATGGTACCAATTTGTGAAGCTATGAAAACTGAAGAAGAGAAAAACTTACCTAAATATCAAAGTCAACAAAAAAGGAAGCTGGGAGTAGGTGATGAAGCTTTCATTGTCTTTTGACTCTCTGTTCTTAGGGATACCCTCAGTTTCCTGCAAATGGCCCTCTCCACCAGGTGCTTTTGAGAGAGTGTTTCTGCAAGTGGTGTGAAGCAAGTGTGGGCTGGTGATGGGGTCTCCCTTTACTGGGTGCCTCCAGGAGGTGAGTCTCAAGAACAGCAGGGGTCCCTAGAGTACCAAAGGTGCTTGGTGTTCAGGTGGGAAGACGGGAAGAAGGCCTCTCTCTTCTTGCATTCCCTGTTGGTGGGATCCCAAAGCAGAGCTGCTTGCACCACAGGTACTTGCACAAATTTTATTCAAGAGGTTCTTTATGAACAACTCATACCCCCTTCTGCCACAAGTCTGATTAGGACCCAGCCATAAGTCAAAGTTGAGGGCAAAGTAGGGGACAAATCTAGATAACAGACATAGGGCTGTGTTCATTTTCATGTTTCCTCTCTGTCACTGGGTCAGGTTTAACATGCTTGGTTTCTTCATTTCTAAGGATGAATTATTGTTTCCCAAAAGGCTCCCCCATACCTTATGCAAAGAAATTTCGGGCAGACCTGCCCCAGCTTCTTGCATGTTTGACTCAGACGTGTTTGTGCCTCAGCAGGTTCTTAAAGAAGGCTGAAGCTGAGATAGCCCCCGCCCCCAAATATTCATAGGTCAGAATTATTCGGCTGCACTCCACTGTCCTCTTTGTTCAGTGGCTGTTAAATGTTCTTGTTTTATGATCGGTTTTTGTTATTGATATTTCATTTTCTTGTTTTCTCGGAGCAGAATGCCCAAACACCCTCCCTTCCAAGAATTCTTTTCTCTCACAGTTTTAATTTTCCTTATTTCCCTTCATTTCGATGGCTTTCTTATTCTTTCTTTGTTTTAGCAGAGTAGACAACAAATATGTGAAAAATCCAAAACACTAAGTAATTTAGACTCCATGCGAAAGAATAAAAATTGTGGCTTCTGCAACGTGTTTTGTAATTTCCCCTCTCAATTCGGGTGCTTAAATTGAAAATGTAAACATCTTGATCAAAAACTTTTCGGTTGGTTATCTTTGGTCCTTCATGATTAAAACTGTAAGCTCAACACTTGCTTTCTCAAGTGCCCTTGGAAAGAGAGCTACTCTACGCAGCCCACTCACGGCGGCCCACACCCCCACAAACCTTCTCACGCTACGCAAACAAAAGCCGGAATGGATGGGGCTCCCAGGGATTTCAGAAGGCTGTGATTACTTCTCTGAAATTTAAAAAAGAATCCCACATTTGACAGAAACTGTTAAGAGTCTACAATTAACAAATAGATGTGGCATTAGTGTTTTTCTAATCAAAGTCTATTGTTCTGCCGGTGCTCAGTGCTGTTGTTTTAACTGACAGTGGGTTGCCCTTCTAGGAAGTCTGGAGAGAGAGTGGTGCACGCAAGAGGTGAGTGTGCATTCACGCTCGCGGCCCCATCTGTCAGATCCCTCCAGAGCAGCACAATTCATATCCTGCCCTCTCTTATGATGGTACCAATTTGTCCCTCATGTTGAGCAGTGGCCCTTTCTTTCCTGAATGTCCTCAAAAGAAAGAAAAAAATAGATTATTAATTATTAAGTTCTTTTTGAACTAAAAAAGAAAAAAGAAAAAAAGCCACTTCTGCTCTGCTGGAGCTGGAAGCATCTTTCTGGTATCACTTAGAGCAGAGGTGGCACAGTTTACCACTTCCAGTTCAATGTACACCAAAGACATTACTGTGGAAGTCTTCAGGGACTTAGATATTTAATCAGATAATACACTTAGTTGAATGAAATAGACTTTAGATGTTCTTTCATAAAAGTATGGCAATGACAAAGTTTATGAGCAGGGAGATTTTCATAGCCAGTTATTCACCTAATTTTTAAAAAACATTCATTCAAACACAGTAGCTGCTGCAAATAAAAAACAGCCAGAAAGGGAAAATCCTCTTATGTTTTACTTAAATATAAGTTTCAAAAGCAGAAACAGGTCATCTGTAACACTAATTTTTATGTCCTGAGGTGTTTTGCAAGCCTGTACCATGCCCCAGAGATATGTTTAGCTCCAGTCAGTGAGCTAAACATATCTCAATTCCACAGACAAGCCCTGGACATACTGTCCGGCTTCTCCTTGCCACCTGACTCATGGGATGGAGCTCAGTCAGAGCCTGGTGGCTTCCCTGCCAGCTGCCCACTTAGCTCTCATCCAACAACGTACTGCTTAGGGAGCTTAAAGGGTTTACTCCTTTGGGCAGAGGCTGCTCCTCATTATGCTCAAAATCCTGCCTGGAAAACACAAGTTTAAATTCATGGAAGACACACAAATTCCAAGGCATACATCACTCCCATTTCCTAGGACTGCTTACCAGGGAATATAGTGTAAACAAGAAAAACATTTTATTTTAAAAATATTAATCCAGTAAGGGGCAAGAAGAGATAGGGAGATATTTGTTAAAGGATACAAAATCACAGCTAGAGAGAGAAGAGAAATAAGTTCTAGTGCCCAATACAACTGTAGGATAACCACAGTTAACAAATAATATATAGTTTCAAATAGAAGCAGGATATTGACCTTTCCTCCTACAAAGAAATGATAAATGTTTGAAATGATGGATATGCTAATTACCCTGATCTGATCACTATGTAATGTATCAAAACATCACTATGTACCCCATGGATATGTACGATTACTATTTGTCAACTAAAAAAATAAAATTAAATAATCCGACAACATGGGTCTTTCTTTCAAACCTCCGTTCGACCATGCAGCAGTCACGTCAGAGTTCCTTCCCTTTCCTTGAAGATAAGTTCTGGGGTTCTTTCACAGGCACATGGTCCTTGGCTGTTTCCTTCCCTCCCCTGTCATCATCCAAGACTGTCTGTCGGTTCTTGCAAGTTGCCCCTGGGTCAGCCTTGTTGGTGTCCACCAATGGCCCCTTCAGGCTCCTGAGGCTTTCTGGGCTTCCGCAAGCACCTTGTCCTGCAGCACACAGGACATCCCGCGGCGCCCAGGATGCCTGGCACAGTCACTGCGCATGCTCACTGCCCCCCCCCATACACTGCGCATGCTCACTGCTCCGAGACTGCTCAGCACAATCACTGCACGTGCGCACTGAACCCAGGATGGTCAGTGCACACATTGAGCATGCTCACTGTGGCTCCCTCCGGCCATCTGCCTAGATTCACTGCCTGCCCATTTTTATGCTCCATCTCTCATGACCTGACACCCTGGGGAGAGGGTGAGTCTGGGCCTCTTCACTGTTCAAGGCTTTACTTTGGAATAGGACCCAGGTTGTCCTTGCTCCAGATCCATCCCTAAACTGTCCTGGTTTTTGTGCTTCTACCCTTTCCACGAGGCTCAGCCTGGGGAGCAGCCAGATATAACTCTCTTGCTTTATCTCAGCCCAGTGGTGTCTGTGGGGTGAGGGCCGGGGAGTGTCCAGGGAGTGTGAAGCCCTGTTCTTCATCCTTGCCCATTTGGCAAGTCCAGAGTCTCTTCAGCTTTTAGGCTGTATGAAGTGCAAGCCAAGACTTCTGAAACTCCTTAGCCTTCTCTCTGCCTACCCCTAGTTTCCAAGACAATGAATGCTTCTGACTAAGGAAGGACAAGGGTACATGGGAGGGCTAATCTCAAGGTATTATCCCATCCCAGAAGGATATGGTATTTGTTATTCCTTCCATTACATGAGAATTCCTCTAGGAATTTGGAATTGGCATTAAGAAATTAGCGTTTATTGAGGCTGGCCTTTTAAATGCAAGAGGTGTAAGAATTACAGTAAGAGAAAACTCTCAAATCATTTATTTAAATATGAACATTTGAAGGCAGAAATAGATTATCTGGCTCATCTACTTTTCCTTTCTGAAGTGTGGCATGGCCATATTCCACCCTGTGGGCAAATGGCAGACAGAGCTGGTCTGCAGAGTGAGGCACAGGTAGATAGATGGCCCAGCACACAACCTGGGGGCCTGACTGTACCCCACCTGCTGGCTCCAGGTCAGACTAGGGCCAGCTGCATTCCTGTCTTCTAGCTTTATTGGAAGGGGGAGGAGGAGGGGGAGGAGGAGAACAGAAGAAGGGGGAGAAGGGGAAGGGTTTTACTGAAGAAGAAAAAGAAGGGAGATTTGCTTTTTTGCCTGTGTAACTACTAATAATGTTACTTGCTATTCTCAATCCAAAGTCCCAATTAAACAAGAGTGATTAACTCTGCCTTGGAAAGAGCTGGAAAGGCCTCCCTGAAGAGCTGATATTTGCAATGAGTTTTGAAGGCTGAATAGGAGTTCGGCATGCAGCTATAATGAGGAAGAACAGTATAGCAGAACACGAAAGCAAGCCTGCCTCTAATTTTTACTGCAAGGACCAAGCAGGAGTTCAAAAAGAGGCCCAGATGCCCTATATCTCAATATTTAAAAATCATACATCAATCTAATAAACCATTAAATAAAATATAATCCACTTCTCTACCTTGACAAATTTGCTTTCATGGTGGTCTAGAAGGCCAAATTCAAATTTTGGATTCTAGCACTTTTTGGCGTTCCACACTGGAATGTAATGGTATGAGTTGAGTTGGTCCCTGTCGCCTGCTGCTCTTCCCTAGGGGTGTCTTTCCTTCTTTCCTCACTCCCAGCTTTATCCTTTATTACAAGGGGCCTCCTATGCCACGTGTGGACGCTCTGGTTTTACCGGCTTCAGGGCCACCCTCGGCTCTAGGAATGGTCAGGCTGGTGGTGTTGTCTGCCCTCTGGAGGTTGTACGTGGGAAAAGGCCAACATGGGCTCGTGAAGCAAGGTTGGGTCATTTGGACAGGAAACTCTGGAGCCCTGGGTACTGGGAACGCTGTCTAGAAGGCAATGAGCGGGCTCTGGGCAGGTACATAGCCTTGGTCCCACGGGCCACCTACCTGGTGGAGAAGGGGTGGCCAGAGGAAGGCCATACCAGGAGTCCCCTAAAGCATAGGCACTCAGGCGGGAGTCCCTCTTGCCAGGCCAAAGGATGAATTTGCCAGAAAACATGTTCGACGATTGACGTTGTGAAAGACCCTGGTGTGAGAAATGTTAAGAAATTCAACGTATTGAGACAATGGGTTAATTGTAGCAAGGAACAGGGGATAAAAGTAGGGCAAGATTGTGAAGGGCATGGTGAGCAGTGTGGCCTTTGTTTGGTGGGCAGTGGAAAGTCTTAAGCATGAAAATGACGTTACTAATCATTACTTAGGAAGAAAAGCTGGAGACAAATGGAGTCAGGGCAGTGGGAAAACCTTTTAGGAGTATTGGAGTTTTTGCAAATGAGAGAAAGGCAGGGTGCCTGAATTCTGGCACAAAGGGTAGAGACCAGATTCAAGAGACATTTCTAGGGTACAATAGACGAGCTTTTATGTAAGAGAGTCTAAGATGACTTTGGAATTTCCAGCTCAGAAAGCTGTGGGAATTGTAGCGCACTGACCAAGAGGAGTTTAGGGCAAGGTGCAGGTTGTGAAGTAATGTTGGGCACATTCAGGTGGAGTCTCCATGATTGTAGCTCCAGCTGTCACGTGATTGTGAATGATAGTAGAAATTTTGGCCATAGCGCTTTGAAATCTTCTGCGTCCCAAGTGCAAACCCAGGAAGAATGGTGTGGGAGCATGTTGGAGAATTTCTTATGAGAGAAGTTTGCCTTCCCAATGCCCGCATTTTATAGATGCTTGGTTGCTAATGGGAAGCTTCAGGACAATCGTTCCATATTTTGAGGTCTGCTTCTGTTATTCTTATAATAAACTCAGGTCCACTTCCATTGGGATAAAAAAAATAGCTCATGTAGAGGATAAAAACAACAATGATTTCTTTAGAGCAGCCACAGGGAAGTTGGTGGGGGCACGTCCTTCTCCAAGACCTTTGTAAGTCAGTCTCCTCTGGCATCTTGTTTGCCCACTTCTTTGATATTTTAGGAGGAGGCAGGCAGCTGATGCTTGTTGGCTCATTGGATTTCCCAAGTGTATGAGGATAATTGAAACAAGGAGTAATTTTTTTCAGAATATAAATTCTAGATGGCTGAAAATTTCATTAAGTGTATCTAGTATACGTTAAAGGTAACTGTATTCTCTGGAATTTAGAGGTGGAAATTTCAGAATGCAACAAACCATTGTAAGTTGACTGTTTAGAAGTGAACCTACTATCATATTCTGGCTAATGCTCTGAATTGTTAATTTTCCAAAGAGCTCATTTCCACAGATAAAATTTTCTTGTTCTTTTTCTCACCTTTTTGCTAGTAGCAATAGGATGGCATGTTGTTATTTTCCAAGTTGTGGGATTAATGCTCATTTTCTGGTTAATTAAAATCTTTTAAATAAAAACACTCCAGGTTCAGAGCATTATTGTACTCATTACCATTTCTGTAGTGTCTTCGCAGCTCAGCTATTATGCAAGGCTGCAGTAATTTTAACACAGCCCTTTTATTCTGTTTGTCTTTACAGAAGACTTTTTGCTCATTACTGGATTGTCTCCTGACAGCCCAGAATACTCCCCCAGACTCTCCTCCTGAACTGTATGAAATCTATTTTGCATCTGCAAGTGTCTGGGCCTTCCAGGATCCGGTAAGTGACTGAAATCAAAGATAATTAAAAATTTGGGGGTACAGTTTGTTCACATGAAACCCTTTTCACTTGGTCTTCGTATCTCGTACATGCTTTATTTTTTGGTTTCAAATGCCTCATGGAATAGAATTGGCTTAATCCAGGGGCAAAAAAAAGTGTTAAAATAATTGTATTTAAAATGTATCAATGTTACATATATTCATCTTAAAAATGTAATAAAATATGTTCCCTTGAGTTATTTATCACTTACCTTTGAGGGTATTCCCCTGGTGGGTGGGTCTGCTTTGTTAAGTATTGAAAGCAGCCTTCCTTCTGCAAACATTCATTGTCTGCTGCTGGGACCTTCCTTCGATCCCCCCGTCCCTGTCCGTTTCCTGCTGGCCGAAGCACCACTCTATCATGTTTTACTAGGCGGCGGCTGACTCTCAGGGCATTTTTCTAGGCTATGGGTTCAGCATGGGTGGGAGGATTCCTTTTGACAAGCTGGCCACCCCCCTTTAACTTTGGTGCTTCGACTGAACAGAAGAATGACTTCATGTTCAAATTCTTCTTCACCAAAAGGTACATCCACTTTTGAAGACAGATGAATTTAGAATATTTCAGTGGGTTTCCTAATAGCAAATAGCTCTAAATATACACACAAAGATGTCTGTGGTAGTCAAAGTGGGGCAGGCCACCGGCTCTTGAATTTGGATTCCGCCCCTCTGAACGGCAAAGGAGGGGCTCCCCCACGCAGACACTCTCTGTGTCTAATTGTACTTGAACCTGAAGGCCTCACACCTGCGGGCACACTCGTGTGCTGCTGGCCGGGGTTCACCAGGGGGCAGTTGTGACTCTGGAGCCCCCTCTCTGGCTCTCTTTCCAACAATAGCTCTCATCCCCATGAGGTGTTTCAGATGTGGCCGGGCTTGAAGGCAGGAGGGAGGTCACATTGCTAAGGGAGAATCCCAGTGGCTGCTTGGCCCATATTTTTGCTGTTTCTAAACTCGTCATTTCTTTTCATTTTTCCACTCTACCTCAGACTCAGCCCCAGGCTTCCCCAGCTTCAGCTTCTCCTCTTTGTCACAGCCCAACTCTGCGACTATGTGATCATAAATAAAAAATAAAATCCGGCAAGACTAAGGTGTCTTTTTTTCTACCTCTCCACTGCAGGGGTAGTAGCTTATAAATACCTGTTTCGCACCTGTCACTCCCTCTTAGATTTCTCTTCACAGAGGGTTTTCCCTTGAAATTCTATTAATGACTCAACAAATGTTAGCACCTACTGTGTGCCAGGCACTGAGATAGCCCCTGGTTGTGCCACAGTAAGGACATGGGCATCGTTGGTGCCCTTCTGGAATCTACAGATCAGAGTACCCAAATAACAGCAGTGCTGGTGGAAGGAGGAATGTCGTGTCCCCAGCCAAACCCTGGAAAGAAAGCCCCTCCTTCCTGCTGCTATTGCTCTGCAAGTGGTGGGGCCTGGAGGGAACGCAAGGTCGTAGTGGTGGTGACTTTGGGTGTGACTCTTTCTATGGGCTGGCAAAAAGTTCTTGGAGCCCCTGGTCACACAGTTGTCTGAGAACCTGCTGGCCTTTGTACCACTCATTTAAATTCATGCTCGATGAGGAGTCTCCAGCACTTCACACGTCTCCTAGAGGACGTGTAGAAAGTAAGTGCTCTCTGGAAGCCTGTGACAGTCCTCATCAAAGGCTGGTTCCCTCTGTCCAAGGGTGAGTTTTATGAGAGGGAGAATAACGCGTAACTAACCACATTTTATTCTTTGACATTCCAATTACATTAGCCAAGGCAGGCATTAGAGATCAATTGATGGGCCAGCCCCGTGATGTGAAGGCTGAGAGGGGTGGGTCATTGAGGAGACGGCCCTGGGTGGCCATGGGGCAGTGCTGGGCGCCTCTGAACAGACGCTTTCTCTCTGTGAGCCTCAGCCCGTCGCTTCTAAAGTGCTGTCCCTTCATTACCTCCCTGCTGTTCTTTTCTGACGATCTGAGCCTGTCAATCTAGACCATTGCCTGGGTTGGAAACCCAGTTAACTAGGATTCATCTCATCATTTCAAAAGGCGGTTTCTGTTTGTGAGCAAAATAAATGAGTGAGCTTCCGACTACGGGGCATTTTCACTGAAGTCCTATCAGCACCCAACTTAGGCTTAATCAATCTATTTCTGACTTAACTGGCCCAGGATCCAGTGGATTTTGCCTTTTCTAGAGCAAACTAGCTGTGCTTTCCTTCTTTATCTTACAGCTGATTGACTATAGCATGGAGTTTAGTAGATTGTGGATCAAATAAATGAGAACCATAAAATTTCCTCCCCAGGGACTAGGTTTTGATTATTTCATTGACCCTAGAACAAGAAATGTGCCCTCTGGACCAAAAAAACTCCACATGGCAACCCAAGGCCAGATGCTCTTGCCCAGGACTTATTCAATTACATTTATTAAAAGTAAAAAGGTAGGGGGAGCACATTTTTGGAGAATTATCACATACCTTGATGGAAGAGGAACTGAGAGTAATACTCAATGCCTGAAAATTTGATAATTCCTAGAAAGTGAGTATCAATTTGGCACTCTGTCTGGGGTTCAGAAAGAATTCCAGGAATTACAATAGGATAGTTATATCAAAATTATAGTGATAGTGAGGATATGCTTTTATTTGAAAGTATCTAAAAGCCTTGTAATTCAATTACTACTGAAATTTAGTGCTTTCTAAATGGATGAACATCACATTAGAGAATGTAGAATTTAGCAGGCTATCTGTAAATATTTTTTGCTTTTTTTCTGTTCTGGCAATTTCTGTGTGCTGAATGCCTATTATATGTCAAAATGTGGAAGAGGGAATGTGGTAGAATTAAAAGCGTATGTTTGGTCTAGGTCAGAAGTCTGCTCGCTACCTGTGTAGACCTAGGCAAGTCACTTAGTCAGAATAAACCTATAAAAAGGGTAAAATAATATCACTTGCTTATAATAAAGACCTTTGAGAGTATTTGCTTAGCCATAGCCTCACTGAGTTCTCAAAGATCCACCTTCCAAGCAGGGTGGGCTCCATGGGCTTGTGGTCTCTTCCATCCCATCCCACAGGGCCCAGGACTTAGAAGGGCTCTGCTCTTGGACAGTTCTGCTGTTACCATCTTGAAATTCTTAATAAATGTTGAATAAGGGGCCCTGCACATTATATGACTGGCCCTTCTCTGAACTCAGGAGTGCCCTGGGCTGAGGGTGAGTCACTCGGAACAAATGTGGGGTGGAGCTGCGCTTCCTGCCTTTGAGCCGAGAGATACACATGCTTCTCCCCAGCAATTTCCCCTTTTTGCTTAAGATTACCTGAGTGGTTTCTGTAACGCACAGTCAAACCTCTAGCAAGCTAACTTTGGTTAATGTAATTGGAAAGTCAAAGAATAAAATGTGTTTAGTTTAAATAAAATATGTTTAAAGAAAATGTGAATAAAATGTGTTTAGTTTTAATGTGTTTAGAATAAAATGTGTTAGTAAAGTTATTCTCCTCCTATTGTCTATTGGACCGAGATGGACACCTGGCCGTAGACGGACTGTGTCACAGCAATAGTCGCAAGTCATGTGTTTAAAGTTCTTTAAATGTTCATGCGGAAGATGCCACATTAATCCCATAATTTGGACTAATGTGAATATTTTTATAGGGTTATTAACATTTGAAAGATGATAGGCTGTTTTGGAATTTAAAATAATATTTATGGATTTGAAGAATACATAAAAAAATTGATACGATTTCTTCTGGTTTGAAACCATAAGGTCGAAACAGTTGAAAGCAACAGAAAGAGTTAGAGGACAGAATAGAAAAGGTACTTCAAAAGATAAGGGAAAGAAGGTAAATACTGAAGAACTTGGAAAATGTTTAGGTATTCATAACTGACCGAATGGAAAAGCTCAGATTTGGCAAGTAAATGGAAAGGTACGGGAAATGAATGGAAGCGAGAAAACACCAAGAAACAAACGTGTAGGACCCAGGATAGTTTATTTCTTGATGCGTTATTACCTTCATTTATTCATTTACTCATTCATCCATTGATTCTATGTGCCCTGTGCTCTTCTAGGTGCAGGGGCCATGGTGCTGAACAAAATAAAGTCTATGTCTCCGTAAAGTTTACTTTCTAGTGAGATTAGAAAGAGGTTGAAGAACCAAGAGATCGTACACTCAAGGGAAGGGAAGGCAAATGGGAGGGAATAGTCCTCTATTAAGCCTTTCATTTCCCTGAGAGTGTCTCCACCGCTCACCAGGTGCCAAGTACGGCGCTGGGAGCTTTGCCTTCACTCTCTCATGCACTCTGAGGTAGGTGGCATTTCCGGCAGACTGTGCACAAGCGCACAGAGGCCGTGGCTAACTGGAGCGCAGGGAAGTCTCCCGCGGGGCACCACTGCTCAGCGCGGGCTGGCTGTTGCCAGGGGAGAGTGAGAGTTCACTACTGCCAGGTCTTTCGTTTCTCAAAAGAGGCTTCAAATCCATTTTTAAATGTGAAATCTGATTTTTTTTAAAAAAAATGTTGGATCAATTTAAAATCTGTGCAGCACTTGTGAAATTACATATGTAAAAGTCATTACTGCTGTTTACAATAGCAAGAGATTTTAAACAGCCCAAATGTCCAGCGACAGCGGAGCGTTTCAATAGATTGTGGTCCATCTTTTACGTAACGACTCTGCAGCCTTAAAGAGCAGCAAGGAAGCTCCTTATGTGCCGGTGTGAAACAGGCTTCACAACATCATTAAGTGAAAAAGGCTAGGTGTTCTACCGTGTGTATGACGTCCATTTGTGTGAAGGAGCGGGGAGAATCTCTGTGTGTGTGGGGGTGTATATATATATATATGCACTCATGTATGCACTTGTTTGTATGTGATAGACTATTTCTGAAAGCATATGTACATATACACACATATATGGCAAGTAAATGGAAAATATATATAATGGACTACATATGTGTGTATACACACATATACATATCTAGAAAGCTAGATAGCTCAATGAATAAACTGGTAGCATTGGTTGTCTCTGGGAAAGGAAACTGGATGGCTGAGAGATGAGGTGGGGCGGAGACTTTTTTTTTACCTTAGCCTCTTTTGTGTCTTTTGAACTTTGAGCCATGTGGATATATTATTATTTTACCAAACAGAAGGTTTGTGAAGGGCCTGTGAACCATCAATTTCCACCTCTGTAGAGCCCTGTTTATTTCTTCTAGATGTCAGAAATCATCTCATGAGTTTGTGGCATTACTGTGGTAGACGAAGGGAGATCACTTTGGGGCAGGAACTGCTGAGTCCAGGACACACACTTGATAGGTCATACAGGTGTATGTCTCTGCTCCTCTACCTCACGTGGATTTCAATCAAAACAGGAATGAGTCCAGAAATTTTGTTCCTCCTGGACCTGCCTGGACCCTGTAAGGGTAGGTTGAACCCCCAGTTGGTCCCTGAATGGCTTTGCTGGCTCTCAGAGATGTTCTCATCTCTGGGATAGCCTTAGACTGGGAAAGACACTCAACCCCATTTCTCTTAAGAGTATTATTTGATTGGAGAAATTGGTATATTCAATTCCAGAAGTTCTTACTCTTTTGGGGGGGCAGGAGGAGTGGGAGTGTTTATTGGATCCTGGAACAGTCATTACAGTGTTGTCTCAAATTACCGTTACTCTAGTAGGACCTTCTTAGCTGTCTTACCCTCCTAGAGGGAAACTTGGAGGACTTAGAAAATTCATGCATCTTGGAAAGTACGTAAGGTTAAAAGCCAATTTGGGCTTCCTCAGGTCACAACTCACACACAACCAGGTTGTTTCAGATCCTGCAAGAATGGGCTAGAGTTCTGCTTATGTCTGCTGAGTCCCAGCCAGCTTGGCTGCCATAGCAGTCCACCGATTGCCTGTCTGTTAGAATGGCATATGCCTGAAGGCAAGCCCCTATGCCCTCTTCTAACTCAGCTTTTGCTCAGCAACCTGCCCTCTATTCTCTATGGCTAAAAGATGTCAAGTGTCTGGTGGCTTATGAAAAAGGCCACTTGTCATGATCCCATTTGTCTTGCTTCTGGGTGCAATGCATGCCCTTCATAATAACCAGGGACAGCTATCTGCCAGAACATAGTAGGCATTTCTTGATCTCTGTGTGGTCTGGGTTTATTTTAGGATCTTTACCATTTTAGGGATGTGTTATCTCTAGCTTTTACTGCTAGGCCTGGTTGCTATCGGCTCTTTTCTGGTTTTAAGATCAACTTTGAAGATCTTCTCTGTGCCCTGCCATCTTCATCAGTCAAGCTTCCAGAAGGAAGCAGGATTCCATTCAAATGTTTGACTGGAGAGACTTAAATGAAGGGGTGCTTTGCAGAGCTATGGGAGAGATTAAGGGAACCTCAAGGGAGGCTGGGGCACCTGGAGAGGAACAGCAGGGAGAAACCTTTACTAACTCCAGGCCCAAAGGTACAAAGGGGGGATGGTGTCACTGGAGTTCATGAGAGCTTGAGCCAAAAAGGAGCTCTCCCTCCCCTCACACACTGGAGCTATAGCCAGGGAGGGGGTCCAACCCCTGCCAAGCTCTGGGAATGAATACTCCTCCCTCTGTCACCCTACCCTTTGCTATTCTGTTAGTGCCTCCCATTGCCAAACCCGCCTGGAAGCCAGATAGCAAGGGGGTCTCCACAGGGCAGCCTGCAAAGACAACAGACGTCGGAGTCAGGATGGCAAATGTTGGCAATTAGCACAGCCCGCTGGGGACTGCCAATGCCTCTGTGGGACCGTCACTGTGTCCAGAGGTGTCCAGAGTGGAACAGAGGCACATGGGTTCCATTGGACCTAGCCCACGGTATGGGGGTGAGGCGAGAAGGCTGCCATTGTCCCACCTTGCTAATATCTTGTCTTGGCAGCCATTCCCAATGAGGAATTTTTCTACTACTTCTTCCTATGAACGATCTACCTACCTTCTACTTTCAAATTTTTTAATTCTTTTTTATATTTCAAAATTTGAATTACTAATAAAAGAAAAGCCCTCAAGGTTGACAAGGACTAGGATTGACAGTACTATGGCTTTTAGAAATCCCTGTTGTCCATTTAAATTTTAATGTTTCTATCATTTGTTCCTCAGTGTAAATTAACAGCCATGGCAGTGTGTTGGGTTTCTTTTCTGAAGTCGAGACTTTAAATTTAATTCAATAGCCGAGATTTACGGCGCTTCTATATTTCACACGGCAGAATCAATAATGTGACTGAAGTGAAGAAGATAAAAATTTATGGTATCTTGCAATTTAATGGTTGAAAAGATGCAATTGGAGAGATCATAAATTGTGAAGGAGTTTATGCTTCATTGCTCCTGATTCAGTGCTTACTGTTAGAACTTGATTTGTGGCTATTCACAAGGTGTGATTAATGATGTGATCGATGCTTGCTTCAGTGCAGTAAAGCAGTTGTAATGCTCTTCATTAGAATAAATAAAATAAATTGACTGAAGCTTTATAAAAACTGTGTAACATTTAAAATCTAAAATGTCAATTTTTTTTCCTGTTACAATTTAGGTTTCTTCAGGCAGTTTCCACCTACATCACATCACTCATTGTCATTCTTTTTGGATATTATAGAAATCCATGTGGGTTTGGGTAAGCTTTATGCAAAGCTCACTGAAGGGGAAAAAAAAGAGTTGAATAGGACCCACGGAGCTGGGATATTGTGGTGGCGGTGCTTGCCGTCCTCCTAATGCGCATTTTATCCTCCTTAAACACAGGAAGTTAAAAGAAATCGAGGCAGAAAATGACCCTTCTATTCACAGATTTGCTCAAAAACAATAAAAGCGGATAGTTTTCATTTTTAAGTGGGGTGGATACGCATGCATCTCCATCGCCAGGGCCGGTGAGGGCACGAACACACCGTGCAGACAACTTTGCTGTAATGTGGAGATTTTGCTTGGCGTGCTGCTATTGTCTCTTCACTCCATGTTCAAAAAAAAAAAAAAAAAAAGTGAGCCGACACAGGAGCATGCAGTCTCCATGTGTTTGCAAAGAATAGAGTAAGTCTACATCATGCCTCGAGGGCCTCGGTGGGTCACTTGGGCTGGGAAAAGTTGCCTTTTTACACGCACATAGAAATTCTTGCCAATTTGGGAAATTATTTATCACATTTGTAAACCAGCTGCCTTTGTTTCAACAACAATTCCTGAAATTTATTACTGTCAATTAAACAAAACTTTTGGCATGTCCTGTGGAGAGGCACTTGTCTCCAGAGAATGGATAACATTTGGTTGGGTCATTTCCTGCAATCAGTTCATCTTTTTTTAAATGCCAAACTTCGCAAACAAGTGACATGGTTAATTATATGGACTCAGATAGTTGTGACTGACTTATGCGTGCTCCAATCCTGCTACTATTTGCGCTTATAGATTTACACGGGGCCCTGGAGGAGGTAATCCTTTATAATATGTTTCCTAGACTCAAACGGATTCCATTCGGATGAATCTGGAAAGGTTTCGTGTGGTGGCGGTTTTTGTTTTCTCTCCATGTAAGAGCCTTAAAAGGGAAAAGAAGACATGGGGGTGAGCCTTTGTTTCTTGCCTTTGACCCCAAATTGATGTTGTCTTCCTGCCACCCTGGGGTTCTGCAGGAGGATGGGGGGTGGGGAGGAACGCAGAGGGGCAGCTAACACATGGTAGTTCCCAACTCTAACATATCAATTAAACTTGCTTCCCAGATTTTCCTTATTTCCCTCCATAGAACTTTAACTCACCCTGTATTTTCAGAATGGTGAAGCATCTCAGTTTAGTAGAGACCTGACTTCCAAAATACTCCCAAGTTTTCTGCACTAGGCAATCCTCAGTTGAATGAATTTCTTTTAGAGTTGGCATCTGGATGGTAAACAGGAAAGGGAGCTGCATTCCAATGTCATAAAAGTTTACAATATTATGTGCATTTTGGGGGTCTTTCCTGAGTTACTTGGGGGTGTAGTAGCTGAAGGATGCAAACAAAAAAACGCATTGATTAAAAATGACAAAGGAGAGAGTAGGCAGAATCAGCAGCGCTTGAATGAAACAGAATCGTTTATATTTGTGAGCCAGCTTTCTGGGTGCTAACACACATGGTGGAAAATGAAGACAGTGTTATTCCATCGAGGACTGTTCCTGAAGTTGGGAGATGCCGCAAACCTCTAGTCTAAGCCCCATGAGGGCAGGGCTGTGTCTGACTTGTCCATCACTACCTCCCCAGCCCAGAACAATGCCTGGCAGCTGCAGCAGGCACTCAGTAAATGTTTGCTTAATGGGGTGAGGCAAGGAATACACCTTCCTAAAGACTGTAGGCAGACCAAGCAACTGAGAAATTGTCAAGGGCCATCCCTGAAAACTTTAAAAGAACCTGTTAGGATAGAGAGAATCTGAGGAAGATAGGAGGGAAAGAAAAAAGGCAGCACAATCTTAAACCAGAGTCTACACGGTCTCAATGAACTACTGTACTTGTTTGGATGCTGATGGCTCTGGCCTGGCTTCCAGTCAACATACATTAGCAGTCTGGGGGGAGCACAGAAGGAGGATTCCCAAGCTTTTTTTGGAGTAGTGGAAATTGCAGCCTAAATACGTAAATAACTGAAGGGAACTTTTCCCTCAAATTGTGGGAAATAGATGAACCAGACTCTCTGGGCCGGTCTTCTCCTCTGTGTTGAGGGCAGGGTGGGAGGAGGGGTGAGGTGCTCCCTGGGGTCTCTTTCAAGTCCACACTTCTTATGCTCCCCACCCTCCCTGTGCACCCCCAGACTGCCAGCCTGCTGCGCAAAGACACGTGCTTACTTCTCTCTAAGGCTTTCCCCCTTGGCCTCCCAAAGCACTGCTGCCATTTGACAGTTCTCCAACCTGCTATGCTACATAAGAAAATGGACTG
This sequence comes from Lepilemur ruficaudatus, assembly GCA_963574885.1. Lineage (NCBI taxonomy): Eukaryota > Metazoa > Chordata > Mammalia > Primates > Lepilemuridae > Lepilemur > Lepilemur ruficaudatus. Next base: position 60,061 of record CAUYRT010011284.1, on the reverse strand, counting down.
AAGTTCACATATGGGATTTACAATGAGAAAAGAAAAACTGAACACAAGGTCGGCTAGAAGCCCTTCCCAGAGTGCAGCAGCCATGGTCCTCCACGAGGAGGCTCATCTGCCACTCGTGCACCCTGTCTTCCCTCTGTCCCTTTCCTCCTTTGCACCTGGTCTGCCAGCGTCGTGAGGGCCTTTGTCCATGTCCTCCCTCCTTGAGGACCAGGAGGAAAAGGCAAAAGCATACCAGTCTTGCTACAACTCAGCCTGAGCCAAAATCAAACTTTCAACGACACAGGGTCCTTTCCTTCCTCCTTGCCCAAGATGTCCCCATTTCAGGACAGGGTTTTGGCTTGTCGTTTGCATAGTCCATGGAAATGTTTTATTTTGTTTTTGTTTCACTCCCTTAGAATGAGTGCACTCTGGCCCTCAAGTTAAGCCTCCATCCCTGGTAATAAAAAGAACCACCAAAGCTTTGTTTGTTTTGAAGATATCAGAGATTCAGGATCAGTTTGTTTTAAAGGATCAGAGATTTCAGAGTCAAGATCTGACCTGCCTCCTGGTGAGGGGCCCACTCCCGGCGCGGAGCTCTGGCTAGGGCACAGGGCAGCTCCTCTCTATCTGGCTTTCCCTGGGCGAATCCCAGGAGTCTGGCCTTTTCTGTGCTATTTAGGAAAAATCAGGACTTTGGTGGGTAGATTTTTAAATGCTGAATTTTAAGTTTCTAGCCAGGTTTTGTGATAAAGAGAAGAGAAATACGTATAGTTTGTGGCTAAAATTTGGTCTTGGGCTGTATTTTATGTTGTCTTTCATTTAGATGTGTGGTGGAGAAAAAAAGCAATTTCTGGATGGCCGATGTCTATGGGTATCCAGAAAGGAAATAGCTGCACTGCTGCTATCTGAACCTTTACCCTCCCTGCCATGTTTTGACGCGGGTAATTGCTCCGAGGTCAGTAAGTGTGATGTTAACCTGTCAAAGAAACTCAGGAGAAAAGATTGCTAGGCGCTCTGAAAATACAAAGCGCTATATAAATGCTTAATAATAAAAACACCTTGGTCACCAGATCATCTCTATTTTCTTTCTCTCTCTCCCTGCATTGAATTTTGCTTATACTTGTACAGAATGTCACGAAAATAATAACTTTGCAAAGCACTTCAGTGTTTAGAAAATACTTTCCCATATGCAATCTCATTTGGAACCTATAAGAGCTGGGTGATCTATGTTGCTTTATTGGACCCATTTTGCAGATGAGAAGATTGAGGAATAGTCAATAGCCATGGCCAGGCTGTGGCTGCCTGAGGACCCAGGTGAGGCTCTCCAGATCACCCATTCATGTTCCCCACCAGGCACAAATACGGCACTCTGTGTTGGAAACTACAGTGTTATTCTGTGTAAAGCCTTTTTGTGGGATTGCAAAACAGAAATCCAGTCTGCTACCTTATATAAATCAAAGAAATTCTTCTGCACAGTTTTTCCGGAAGGTCGAGCTAGCTCTCACACAAACAGCCGTTTTATCAAGTGGTTTCTGGAAGAATATGTCAGTTCCTCTGAGACCTGAGGTGATAGTTCGAGGAGATTGCTGTCTTGCTTCCTTATAAAGTTGTCACGATTTAGGGGACAGGTAGGAGAGGAAGAAAGAGTCTTCTCCATTCAAAGATTCTCAAACCAGTTCTACTTTTGTTGTTTGAGCTCGCTGAACTTCTCACCTGCTGCGATGCCCAGGAGCTCTTTCGGTCAGTCTGATAGGGATTTGTCTACCTTCTAAGGGAGATAGCCCTTTCCTTAGCCAATCTGTGCTTGTGATTGCCATGTTTTCTTGCACTGATGAAATAGAAGCTTTCTTTGGAAGTCTGTTCTCACTCTCCATTTATCTTAGAAATGAAATTGCAAGTTCATTTTCTTAGCACCCTTTACTACCTACACTTCCGTGACCCCATTATGTAAGGCAAACTGGATATAGCTGTCTCCTAAAATAACAGCTGGGTCAGGACTGCAAACAGCCACCGAGAATCCCTCCTCGCCCTGCTTTTGCTGCGTGGCCAGCTGCCGTTTGGAGGGCAAAGGCCCGCAGGAAAGCAGCCTCGGAGCGGCTGTGTACAAGTTCTGCAATAGCGCTGCTCTCATTAAGCCTTCCGGGCTCTGCTAAATGGCTGGAGGCCTGCTCAGGAAGCTGCTTAGAAGATTGCTGGGGGACTCCCGCTGTTACACTTAGTTGAGTTTCTTTCCTTTTTCTCCAAGTTATCCCCTTATTAGAGAATCCTGTAAAACCAGGAGGAAGGAGAGGCGAGTTTTCTGGCTAGCTTACAGTCCTTCTGTCTCTCATTAAGGCCTCTTGCTCGGCGAATTCTCTGATGTGAACTTGTGAACTCAGTACTGCTTACTTCGCCATCATTGCAAAATCAGCACTTAAAGATATCAAGGATCCAACAGCAACCCAGCTCTCAGGAGGCAGGAACAAAAGCGCAGCCCCATTGTAGTCTCCCGTCTACTTGTCACTTTTTTGCTGCTCACAGTTGATGGCATTTCAAGGAATAGGAATTGGACTATGGGATGCATTCTTACCCATCCTTGAGTTCCATGTATCATGGGTGAAGAGCACCTTTTTGGTTTCTGAAATGAATTCTGTGCACTTAGAAATAGGGAACTGGGTTTTACAAATCAGTTATGCTTTGAGTTCGTAGGAAAACCCTCAGGATTACAGTGTTGAACACAGTCAATATGGGGCAATAAAGAATAAAGGAAAAGGACTTCAGCTTAGGAGAGTTCTGAGGACCTAACTATCCTGTGGTGGTGGAAATGGTTGGGGTTGTTCAGTGGGTGGGGATGGAGGGTGGGAAAATATGTCATCTCAGACCTTTTGTTCACTTTGGCTTGCGTGACGTGGGCCCTAGGTTCCATCCCTGTCTTTCTGGTGCAGCCTGTGGGACCAACCTGGAACTGCTATGATCATGAGGCCTGTTGCTGGTGACCCCTAAGTATAGGACAGGCCAAATGCAGCCTGCTGCCCGCTTTTATAAATAAAGTTGCACTGGAACACAACCAGGCTCATCTGTTTAGGTATTGTCTATGGCTGCCCTCACACCACAGCAGCAGAGCAGGGGCAAACCCTAAAGTATTTACTCTCTGGTCCTTTATAGAAAAAAGTTGCTGAACACCAGAACGGGGGTTGTCAAAGGACACAGTGTGCATAGTGGGATTTAGAATCAAGAAATGGGGGGTGTTACAGGTGCTAAGATTTTGGAATAAATTGCCCTAAAACTTAGTAAATGGCATAAAACAACTGTTTCTGATGCTCACGGGTTCTGTTGTTCAGAACAAGCCACAGCGAGGATGTCTTATCTCTGCTTCATGACATGGGGTTCCAGCTGGAAGACTCAAACAGGGATGGGTTCTAAAAGCGAAGGCTCCTCAGACATTGCTCTCTGTGGCGTGTGTGTGTGTGTGTGTGTGTGTGTATGAGAGAGAGAGAGAGAGAGGCACACAAAACCTCATTCCCTTTTTTGACCCAGCCCTAGAAGTCCTGCAGATTACTTCTGTTACATTCTGTTGGTTGCAGTAGTTACAAAGTTCTGCCCAGGTTGAAGGGGAGACAATATAGACCACACTTCCTGTTGGAGGAGTATCACTGTCTCATTTTAAAAAGAGGATATGGGAGTTTCGTATGTGTGTATGTCTCTATGTTTGGAAAATATGCCACTTGGAGTAAGATCACTGACCCAGACAGTCTCTGCCTTCAGACAAGTTAGTCCTCATCATTCTGTCTCTTTTATTGTCTACACATGCCTGCCCAATTCAGGGCATCCTCTTCCTGGACATTCCACCTGCTGGCTCCACTGGGCTCCTCATAGACCCCAACACATGGTATTCTCTCTCAGTTGGAGCCTCTTGCCCCGTGTCCTCTGCCCTCCTCTGGATTTATCTTTAACAGCCACATCTTGTAAGGACAAATTCAAGTTTCATCTTGTCTATGAGCCCTTCCCCCCAGCCTGTCTCAAATGAACTCTGCTTCTCGTGGGTGTTGCCCATAGCATGAACGTGGCACTGAGCAGTACTGCCTTGTTCATGATGAGGAACCCTGGGTCATACTTGTTTGTATTCCTTCTGTGCTTAATCGGCACCAGGCAAACATTTCTTAATGTTGATCTGCATAGCACAGATTGAGTATTCCTTATTAGAAATGCTGGGGACCAGAAGTGGTTCAGATTTCAGATTTTTTGGATTTAGGACTATTTACATATACATAATATCTTGGGGATGAGACCCAAGTCTAAACATGAAATTTATGCTTTTTATACATATAGCCTAAAGGAAATTTTATACAATGTTTTAAGTAATTTTATGCAGGAAACAAAGTTTGTGTATATTGAACCACTAGAAAGCGAAGGTGTCACTCTGTAAGTCACCCATATGGGTGTGGTTGTTTGGCATCACCGTCATTCCTGACTCTGAATTTATATGCTATTGGTGAGCAATCATTTTCTTGCACTTATTCACATGTAAGTGCTTAACAGTAAAAAATATGGCATACGATTAATATGCTGAAAACATAATGTGTTCCGGGAAACTAAGCAGCAGGGTAGCATCACCAGCAGACCTGCATCAGCTGTTACACAACAGCAACAACAAACAGCAGCAGGCTTCCCGTCCCCACCTGCAAGGCTATGTTTTGGTTATAAGCTTATTGTACACTGTATTTTATTTTATTTTATTTTTTTAGGCAAGAAGAAACATCAGAAGCAGTTGAGGGATCACGATGTGGGGTAGGAGAGGAGGGATGAGGAGGCATTTTGCTGGGTGGCTTTTAAAAACGTTTCCTCCGGAGTCATCTGCCTCATTAACAACCATTCATGTCCTAGGAGTTTCTTTTTGATTTTATACACTGCCATGGTTTCTTGTTCTGTTACAAATCCATGCTGCTGGAGTCCTCCAATAAGCCCATCACACATTTTCACCATGTCATCTATAGGCACTTTTTCTGCTGTGTTAAATGTCATCTTCATCATCACTATTATCATGATCACTTTGATTCAGAACCATTATGGTTCCTTCACCATTGGTCAGTGATTGAACAACTGGAACCTCATTATCAATGTCATACCAACCTCATTATCAACCTCATATCAACTTCATAGATATCTACTTCTAGCTTATTAACAGATGCTGAAGGCATTCACTTTTTGCATGTGTAAGGAGATCAGACACCATTTTTTCTCACTTAGTATACGGAATCCTTCAAAGTCACCTACTTGTTCATCATCACCATTGAACATAGTCACAGCCCAGAGGTTGTGCAGGCATCCACTACTGTCCAGCCCTTGGCAACAACATATGCAGCATCCTTATGCCAAACCTCTTTTGAAAACCTTCCACACCCACACCTCTGTTCATTGCTGCTAGCACGCTGCTCAAAAAAAGTGTTTTTATATTTACTCTTCATTGATCTAAGAATGCCCTCATCATATGGCTGAGTTAAAGAAGTCACATTGGGAGAAAGTCCATGGCATCAATATTGTTTTTGGTGAGAATTTCAGCTGGAGGATGAGCTGAACTGTTGTCAAGGAATAACAGGCTCCTACACTCATCATCCAGTCCGGCTTCCCTGTGGTGAGCGTGAGTCACTGGTACAAAATGTTTGTGAAACTAATCAGAAAAGATGTCCCTGGTGATCATGCCTTTTGTTAGCATAATCATGGACTGTTATGAAATTCACTCCTTGAAAATAACAAGGACACAAGCTTTTGCCTACCACAGTAAGTGTACATTTATGTGTGTCTGCTGCATTAGCACATTCCAGCACCGTTTTTCTGTTCTTGGCATCCTTAATTCCTAGAGGGACTGTCTCATCAGCTATTGTCTGTGTTTTTCTAGGGCAATAACACCAGAATAGTGATGTTTCATCAGCATTGTAGACTTGTTCTGCTATCAGATTTTCATCAGTGATGATCTTGGCAAACTTGTCAATAAACTTCTCCTTTTCTTTGGATCAGCCAATGCTTTGTCACCACAAATTTTTAAAAATGGAATGCTATGATTTTTCTTAAATTTCTGCAACTAGCCTGTTGAATACTCATGGTTCCCTTCAGTTTGAAGTTCATCATGATCAATCTTCGCTTGTTTCCTGACCAGTGTACCATTAAGTGGCTTGTGTTCACTGCAACACTGATGGATCCACTCTTTCAATACACAATCAAGATCTTCACGTTTAGCTTTATGCAGTGTTTTTCTATTTTTCATTAATTTCTGCTCATCACTTTCAGCATAGAATTGAATCAGTTTATCCTTCTGTTTCTTTGGGTCATATGTGGTGGTCATTCCAACACCACACTCTTCAACCTTTCAAATTTACACTGCTGTCCAGTTTCTCCAACAGCCTGGCTTTCTGTGCTATAGGTAAACATACATGCTTCCTATTTTTTTAAATCACTATTACCCATGGGCTATCTTCAGGCCTTTTTGACATTTTCAACAATATCTTTACACTAGTAAGCAGAGAATAAGCAAAAGACTACAGTGAGTAATGCACCTAGGTGTTGGCCCCATGTGGGGCATGTCGGAAACCTACCATTGGTGCATCTGGCCTTCACATGTGCCATTTCATTAACTTTTGAGGACATGCTTGCATGGGGGAATCTAGGCATGCATTGAAAAGATATATCACAGCTGCAGAGGATGGGGAAGTCTTTTTTCCCTTGGGAATGCTGAATAAATTGTGTATTGTGCACCTGTGTTTTGACTATGGCCTGGCACACAAGGTCAGGTGCAGACTTTCCCCTTGGTGTCATGTTGGCACTCAAAACGTTTTGGAATTTAGAGCATTTCAGATTTTGAATTTTTGGACTAGGGATGTTCAAGCTGTCCATTTTTTCTTCAGTTTCTTATTGGTGAGCCTGATGCCAAATAATTATCTAAGCTCATCAGACTTACATTTAAAATTTTCCTGGGTTTATTTGAAATGAGTAAGAAATAAAGTAGAGAGGTAGGTTGCCTCATTCATCTGAAAAGTTTCAGATTCTGGTCAGAAGTAAATGTAAGATATATTTCATAAACAAGATCCTAAACTTCTGCTTTACTGGCCGGTGCCTTTGCCTATTCCAGTACTATAAAATATATGTTTAGCAAGTAAAAGTCAGATAGAGAGGATAGGAAAAAGAGAAATGGGAATAAAGAGAGGTGGGACAGAATTTGTCTTACATGACTAAGAAAATCTTACACCCTACACTGGCTTTGTCTTATGTTTTCTTGAAGAAAACAACAAGGAAGCTCATTTAGGAGATTTCTTCACATCCCCTTCTGAACTTTTCTATTTAGGGGTGTTAGGGAAGCCATGCTGAACATTTGCCAAAAGGCAGTTCTCATTTATGTTTGGGTCCCAAGTGAACTAATTTCCCTGGTTGCCTTGAATCCTCTTAGTTATTTTTCCAATAAAGTTGACAATCACTGTATCCTGGAACATGGAGAAACATCTCTCCCTACATACACACACACACAAACACACACACACATACACACACAGAGACACAATCTATTTTTGTCTGGTTTGCCATTTCTGTGACTGGTATGTAATAGTTCCTCTCTAGATCACTCACAGTTCATTAAGGGGTTGCTCAATTTATTAGGAACCAATCATGCATTTATACATTCTTTTATCTGAAGTGCACTTTTAAATGTTAGACCATACACTAATCAAGTTGAACACGATAATGAGCGCATGTTCACATTGTTAAGGTAAATGACCCAATGCACTTAGAGCGAAGACATATTTGAATTACAATTTGCACTTTTCATCGCAGTATTGAACACTCTCAGCAAGGGTCAGGATGCCGTCGGCATCCGCCTTGGGAAGATTCGATCAGCTTTACCCTTAGAGCCAGACCCTCCTCACTGCCCTGTCACTTTGCTTTCCATTATGCTGTGAAAATACAGCAGGACAAAGATACAGAATTTGGGACAACCAAAGAAAGATTTTGCAGAATGACAGAGTCAAGTTTTGATAATTTCTAAGTAGCAGAGAGAGGAGCAAATGGGTGAATGACCCTAAATAGTGAGAGACTGAAAATAATGTATATTCATGTTTGGAACACATTTTGGTGCATGGTCTTAAATTGAGTGGAATTTGCTTTAGAAACAATAGTGAAGCGACATGTATAGAAATCACTCGGGAGGAGCTGCAGGGCTGTGTGTTCCCCTGTTTGGGCTGCACTGGGCTCCGCTCCTCCCTGCATCCCGTAGCATGCCGGGAATGACTGTCGAATGGCAGCTCCGAGCTGAATGGAGTTTGAACCAAGCTGCCACGACAGAGGGGAGGGGAAAGTTAAGGACTTGGTTTCACTTCTGTCTTATAAACAATGTGCTGAGCAAGTATTTCAGGACATGTAGAAACAGTCTGTATATGTGAAATAATGTGTCCTTGCGTCAGAGTCCCCCAGTACAGACAAAGCTGAATGCAGATATTCTCCGGGTTGAACAAGGTCCCACTGTAATATTAGCACTTGAATATACTGAAATCCAAAGAGAGTGGCGTATTTACTGTAGGAATACTGCGGTTAAGCCTTGTAGGAAACAGATACCGTCATTCTGACACCCATTAAAGGAAGTATGAGAGAAGGCATGCCAAGTCACGCTTCTTGCTGGGCGTTCCATTCATATAAACGCTTAGGTTCCTAATACTCCCTTCTCATGTTCTGGAAGAAAAGGATAGAATTTGACACCCTCCCTCTTTTGCTTGTTTGTATTATCGACAAACGGTTGAACAACCTCACATGCGAGTTTAAGCGTAAGTCATATTTCTTGACATTCTGCTTTGAGAACGAGTTGGTTTTACTGCATAAATGCTTATCAAACCAGGCAAAAAAGACAAAGAACACTAGACCCTGTGTGTGTATGTGTGTGCGCACAAGTGTGTGTGTGGGGGGGGGAGAGAGAGAGAGAGGGAGAGAAAGGAGGGAGAATAGGATTCATTTTCACCCTAGGGAGCTCCGGAACCAGTCTCCTGCCTTGTCCCCTCGTTGCCACGTAATTGCCATCACCAGGTAACACTTACCAAGCACCCTGGTGAGCTCAGCTCTGCTGACCATTTTGTACTTACTTAAAACATCCTAATCATTGCTCAGTAGAAGCTTATGAGCTGATGAAGAACTGACAGCGAATCCAGATGAGGAGCGCCGAGCAGCTGTTGTTCTGCGTGACGTGTGGGACAAACTTCAAACAGGAAGAGCTGTTGCCAGTTTGAACTCCTTAGGCCTCAGTTTGGGAAATTGAACCATGGTCTCTAAGGCCTCCTGAATTCTAACATTCTATTACTTTAATTTATTATTTTCATTCTTATTTATGAATGAACCAAAACATTCTATAATTAATCAAGGACATTATTATAAAGTATGACATTTTTAACATAGGTGCCTTTTCGTATATTATTGCATCCACATAACAACTCACAACTAACTGTTGAAATTCTTGTTAAGCTGATGAGACAAATGAGGCAGCCAAAGCCACCCGGTAAGTGATGGAGCCGGGATCTCAGCTTTTGTGGGCTGGCTCCTGAGACTGTGGACATGAGCTGAGCTAATTAGCTGATAGCTAATCATGGACCACTGAGCTAATAGTGCCTCCCCAGTGCGGCCAAACTGTCTTCTGTTGTGCATCTGTATGAAATGCGGACAGTTAGAGTACCCTGCCTTGGAGTGCTGCTCTTAGGGCTTTGAGACGGAGTATAACATTTGAACTTCTCGTACCTCCTTATGGTTTCACCAACCTTTGGCTTTAATACAAAATTGCCATTTGTACAACTCTCTTGATTTCTGAAAATTGTCTAGGTCACTAAGTATGTCAGCTGTAATAATGTAACAGCTAATTCTTTTAAAAACAGAAGACTGTGTATCAGAATTGCCATTAATGACAAATCTGGCCTAGATCATCCATCCTTCATTATCTGGAAATTTATCGTTACCTAGAAAATGATTTTGTTCTTTTCAAACTTTCAGCCACCAATTGGGCTTGTTTTCTATTTCTGTATATTTCATTGCAGTTGCTGCTTGGAAAATAATCAACCATATTTATGTGCTTATTTCTGAAACTCTAATAATCAGGTCAAACTGTCTTGGAAATTTCTGACAACTTGGTTTGCATGAAAGTCCATCCATGGTTTCCATGAAAGTCCAATTTGATCCTTAAATTTTTGTTCCTGATGAACTTTTGTAAAAATCTTTGCTCTAGAATTAGAGATGTTCTTTCTAATTCCTGCAAACTGTGTCTTCTCCCATTGTTAACGAAATCACGGGCTTTCCGCTTTCTCTCTCTAGTTCCTTTGTTCCACATTGTTCTCTTTTAAATTTGCTATACATGTGTATGTGTCATTTTTGGAAAATCAGTAATTGTAAACAAGCAAAAGAAGAAGAGGAGGAGGAGAAGGAAAAAAGGAGAAAGGGAGAGACAAGAAAAATAAGTTGTGTTTCAACCTTTTTGGTGTTTATGACCTCTCCCAACCACATAAATATGCACATATATTTTTACCCAAATGTCATACTATTTTGTAATAGCTTTATTGATGAATAACTAACATATAACAAATTCCACATTCTTAAAATATACAACTTAATGTTTGGACATGAGCATATGCCTGTGAAGCAATCAGCACGATGAGACAGTGAACGTATCCGCCACCAGAGTGATGGGGTGTGATTGCCAGTTGCAATCCCTCCTTCCCGCCTCTCCCTGCTGCTCTCCCCGTCGGCATCCCTTCTTAGGCAACTGCAGATGCTTTCCATCCTAGAGAGTAGTTTAAATTTTCTATAATTTTATATACATGGTATCATACATTATGTACTCTTTTTATGTGGCTCTTTCCCTCAGCATGATTATCCTGAGACTCACCCATGTCGTAGCACGGTCCATAGTTTTTTTTTGTTTCATTGCTGAATAAAATTCCACTGTATGGATAGACCAGTTTGTTATCCTTTTACCTGTTAAGGACATTTGATTTGTTTCCTCTTTTGGCTATTATAAATCAGGTTCCCATGAACATTTGTGTACAAGTCTTTGTAGGGACATAACGTTATTTCTTTTGTTTTCTTTTTCTCTCTCTCTCTCTCCCCACCACTCCTCTTTTTCTTTCTTTCTTTCTTTTTAAGAGGTGGGGTTGAATGACTGTCATTCAGGCTGGAGTGCAGTGGTGCAATCACAGCTCACTGCAGCCTTGAACTCCTGGGCTCAGGTGATCCTCCCGCCTCATCTCCGCAAGTAGCTGGGATTACAGGCTCGCACCACCTTGCCCGGCTTTAAGCTTTATGTCTCTTGGGTAAATATCTAGGAGTAGAATGACTGAATAATATGGCACCTCTATGTTTAACTTTCTAAGAAGCTGCCAAATTGTTTCCACTTTGAACCACTTGTCATTCCCACCAACAGCATATGAGAATTCTAATTCCTCCACATTTATGTCAATTCTTGATATGGTCAGTTTTAAAAATTTTAGACATTATAACAGATGTATGTTACCTCATTGTAATTTTAACTTGTATTTCCTAAAGACTAATGATGTTGAGCATCTTTTGGAGTACTTACTTGCCATCATATATCCTTTCACCCATTTTTAAAAACTGGGTTATTTATTTTTTATTACTGAGTTTTTAGAGTTCTTATTATACTCTGCATGCAAGTACTTTATCAGATATACAATTTGCACATATTTTCTTCAAGTCTATGGCTTGACAATGTCTTTTGTACAGCAGAAGTTTTCTATTCTGATAAAGTCAATTTTTTTTAATGCTTGTAGTGTCATAGGTAAGAAATCTTTGCCTAACTCAAGGTCATAAAGGTTTTCTCCTATGCTTTCTTCTATAAATGTTATGGTTAAAAATTTTATTTTTAGGTCTATGATCTGGTGTGAGTCAATTTTTTATATGGTGCAAGGTATGCCTCAACCTCCTCCTTCTCTGCTGATGGATGTTTCATTGTTCCAGCATCATTTGTCAAAAATATTCTCCTTTCTCTACTTTACATTTTTGTCAAAAATCAGTTGTCCATATATGTGTGGCTGGGTCTATTATTGGAATGTATTCTGTTATATTGATCTACTTACGTATCTTTACACCAATACCACACTGTCTTTATTATGTGTCTTTATAATACATTTTGAAATCAGGCAATGTTAGTCCTCCAATTTTGTTTTTTTTTTTTGTTTTTTTAGAGTTATTTTAGCTATTCTGATCCCTCATGTTTCCATTACACACAAACTTTATAATCAGCTTGTCAATTTCTATTTTAAAAAGCTGCTGGGATTACTTTGAGTCTTTAGCTAAATTTGAGAGGAATTTATGTCTTAATAAAATTCAGCTTTTGACCCATGAAAATGGTATTTCTCTCAGTTTACTTAGGTCTTTAATACCTGTCAGCAGTGTTTTGCAGTTTTTAGTCCACAAGTCTTTACATTTTTTGTCAGATTTACTTGTTGAATTTGACGTGCTAAACTTTTGTTACTAATTCTTGTATCTGGGTTCATGAGGTCTGTTTGTCTGTAGTTTTCTTGTAATGTTTTTGATTTTGGTATCAGGGTAATTCTGGTCTCATAGGATGTATTTGGAAGACTTACCTGCTTTTCACTTACCTTGAAGATTGTATAGAATTGGTATTATTTCTTCTTTAAATATTTGGTAGAATTTACTAATAAAGCAATCTGGGCCTGGAGTTTTCTTTTTTGGAAGATTTTTAATTCCAAATTCAATATCTTAATAGATACAGAGCTATTCAAGTTATGTCCATCAGCTCAAATATTTATCAAATATTGTACTTCTTCTTGAGTAAGGTTTTTTGCATCTTCCAAGGAATTTGCCCATTTTTTCTAGGTTGTTGAATTTATTGGCATGAAGTCGTTCACAATATTCCCTTATTATCCTTTTAGCAGGATAGGTAGCAAAGTCATCACTTTCATTTCTGGCTTTGGTAATTTGGATCTTTACTCTTTTTTCCTGATTAGTCTGGCTAAAGGTTATCAATTTTATTGATTTTTTTTCCCCCAAAAAACCAGTTTTGGGTTTTATTGTTTTTTCCTTTTGTTTTTTGTTCTCTCTCTCTCTTTTTTTATTGCTTCTATCTTTATTATTTTCTTTCTTTTTCTTAAAATTTCCTCTTCTTGTTATAATTTCTTAAGCTGGAAGCTAAAGTCATTGATTTGAGATCTTTTTTCTTTTCTAAAATAGGCATTTCTACAAATTCTGTCTCAGTACTACTTTAGCAGCATCCTACAGATTCTGTTGTTTTCATTTTCACTTAGTCCAAAATATTTTATAATTTCATTTTTGATTGATTCTTTGCCCCATAGATTATTTAGAAGTGTGTTATTAATTTCTAAATATTTGGAAATTTTTCAGAAATGTTTTTGTTGTTGAATTTAATTCCACCATAGTCAGAGAGCAAAAGTTGTATAATTTGTGTCTTTCTAAATTTATTAAGACTTGTTTTACACTGAAATAATTTGGTAACATAATATCAAATTATAAAATAAAACCCAGTTCAAAGAAAAAAAAAAAGACTTGTTTTATGATCCAGAATATGGTCTATGCTTTAGTTTAAATATGTACGTCCACCTCAAATTCCTGTGTTGAAATCTTTACCCCCAAGGTGCTGGTAATAGAAGAAGAGGATTTGGGGAGGTGATTAGATGAAGGTGGTACCCTCATGAATGGGATTCATGTCTTTACAAAAGAGAATCCAGAAAAACTCTTGCATCTTCCACTACGTGAGGATGCAGTGAGAAGGTGCTGTCTGTGAACCAGGAAGTGGGCCATCACCAGACACTGAATATGTCTACATCTCAGTCTTGGACTTCCCAGCCTCCAGAACTGTGAGAAATAAATTTATGCTGTGTATAAAACACTCCATTTATGGTATTTTGTTATGGCAGCCTGAACAGACTAAGACAGTCTATCTTCATAACTGTTCCATATGTGTATTCTGCTGCTGTGGAGTTTCTTTAATGTTAGTTAGGTCTAGTTGGTTGATAGTGGTGTTCAGAGATTCTATAGCTGGGCATGGTAGTGCACACCATAGTCCCAGCTACTCAGGAGGTTGAGGTGGGAGGATCTCTTGAGCCCAGGAATTTGAAGCTGCAGTAAGCTAAGATTGCACCATTATACTCCAGCCTGGGCAACAAAGTCAGACCCTGTTTAAAAAAAAAAAAAAAACTATGTCCTTACTGATTTCCCGTCCACTTCTTCTATTGATTGTCAAGAGAAGGCAGTTGAAATCTCTGACTATAGTTGCAGATGTTTCTATTTCTCTTTGACATTCTTTCCGTTTTTGTTTTAAGTATTTTACAGATATGTGATTAAGAGTATAAACATTTTGAGTTGTTATGTCCTTTTAACAATTCCTTTATCATTATGAAATGTCCTTTTTTATCCCTGGTAATATTCTTTGCTCTAAAATCCACATTATCTGATATTAAACATAGCCACTTCAGTTTTCATTTGAATGACATCAACACAGTATGTCTTTTCCCATTCTTTAACTTTTACCCATTTGTGTTTTTATGTTTAAAATGCATTTCTTGTAGACAGGATATAATTGAGTCTTGTGTTTATTTTTTGTTTTTCTTATACATTCAAACAATCTCTTCCTTTTTATTGGGGAATTAAGACCATTGCATTTCATGTGATTGCTGATATAGTTAGGCCTAAATCTATCATCTTGCTATTTCTTTTCTACTTGTATGTTTTCTGTGTTGTCCCACATATTTTTATCCCTTTTCTCTTTTTCTGCCCTTTTATGGATTGATTTTTTTATTATTACATTTTATCACCGTTATTGGCTTATTAGTTGGCTATAACTTTTTGGTTTTTTAAAAATCATTTTAGTGTTTTCTTTTGGGGTCTGTAGTATACATCTTTAACTCATCAGAATCTACCTTCAATTGATACTAAACCATTTCATGTATAGTATAAAAACCTTGCAGTTATATAGTTCCATCTGTCATCTCTCAATCTTTGTTTTATTATTGCTATACATTTTACTGTAAGCAGTCAAATATGTTCTTTTCAAGAGATTTAAATAATAAGGAAAAAATACCTTGTGTATGCTAGTTAGCATTTCTGGTGCTTTTCATATCTTCATACAGATCCATGTTTCCATCTGGAATCATTTTCCTTTTGCCTGAAGTATTTTTGAAAGAAATATTTTTCATAGTATAAATTTGCTGGTAATAAATTCTTTCAGATTTTATGTATTTGAAAATGCCTTTGTTTTCATTTTTGAAAGATATTGCTGCATATAGAATCTACATTGACAATTTTTTTTCTTTAAGTCCTTAAAGATGCTGCTCCACTGTCTTCTTGCTTGCATTGCTTCTCTAGGAAATCTGCTGCCATGGTTGTCTTTGTTCCTTTGTAGTATGTCTTTTTTTTTTTTTCTGGCTTCCTGTAAGATTTTCTTTTTATCATTAGTTTTGAATAGTTTGATTATCATGCGCCTTGGTGTAGTTTTCTTTTTGTTTCTTTGAGTTTGTTGAATTTCTTGTTTATAGCCTTTGTCAAATTTGGAACATTTTTGGCCATTATTTCTTCAAATGTTTTTTCTGTACCCATGTTTTTCTCTTCTCTTTTAGGGACTCCATTTACATGTACATTGGGCTGCTTGCCATTGTCCCACAGCTCACCAAAGCTCTGCTCATAGTTTTAAAATTCTCTTTTTACTCCTTGTTTTACTTTTGAGAGTTTTCATTGCTACGTCCTCAAATTCATTAATCCTTTCTTCTGCAATGTGTAATCTGCCATTAATCCCATCCAGTGTAATTTTTTATTTTAGGCATTGTATATATAATCCCTAAATGTTTGAGTGGGGTCTTTTTTATATCTTCCATGTCTTTACTTAACTTTTTAAACATATGGATCATAATTATAACAACTCTTTTGGTGCCCTTGTCTACCGATTCTTACATCTGTCCCAGTTCTGGGTCAGTTTTGATTAAGTGATTTTTCTCATCCTTATGGATTGTATTTACTTTCTTCTTTGCATGCCTGGTAATTTTGATTAGATGCCAGCCATTCTGAATTTTACCTGCTGTGCACTGGGCATCTTTGTATTCTTCTAAATATTATTGAGCTTTGTTTGTGACATAGTTCAGTTACTTTGAACTATTTGATCTTTTTGGAACTTTCTTTTAATGTTTATCAGGAAGGATTGAAGAAGTGCTCACTCTAGAGCTAATTATTCTCTACTGCTGAAGCCAGACCCTATTTTATACTCCACCCAAGGCACTATGCATCGTGAGGCTTTCCAGTCTGTCTTAGGGGAACAGGCACCATTCCTGGCCCTGCTTGTGTGTCAGGCACTGTTCTCCAATCTCTCTGAGTGGCCTCAGGTAGTTTCCTCAAATGCATGTGCTGACCAGCACTCAGCTGGATACTCAAGGATGACCCCCTGCACATTTCCAGCTTTCTCTCTGTGCAGCTCTCACCTTTCAGGTGCTCTGTCCTGCATACTCTACCCACCTTAGTGTCCCTGTACTCTGTCTTCCACCTCTGCAACTCGGAGAACTGGCTGGTCTCCGCCTAGTTTCTCCTTCTTGCACTGCAGTCCAGAAACTCTTGAGGTAGTAAGCTAGGAAGGTAGCAGGACTCACCTCATTTATTTTCCATTTCTGGGAGATCGTTGTCCTTTGTCAGGTGATCTACACATTATATCTTGAAAATTGTTTTTCATATATTCTGTCCATTTTTTGGTTGTATCTAGCAGGAGGGTAAATCTGGTTGCTATTATTCTATCCTGGCCAGAAGCAGAATTTCTCCTTTTAAATTTTTTAATTTAATTTTTTCACTCTAAAATATTTAAAGAATTTATTTTGACATCAATACATAATTTTCACAGTATTATTTAAAATGTCTGTATAGTATTCCACCATTTGGGCAGAGCAGAATTTTCAAAAACAACCTCTTAATCTTTGATATTTATATTAATTCTAATTTTTCCATCATTACAAACAATGTTGGGATAAACATTCCTGGAGCTAAATATTTATAAATTTCCTTAACTACGTCCTGAAGAAAAAGTGCTAGAAATGGGTATCCTAGGTCAAAGTTATACCCATCTTTGATGAATTTTGTATATTTTGTCAAAATTCCCTCCAGAAAGTTTGTATATATATTTTTTATTTTACTCATTTCCCTGTTCATTTGTTCATATATCTAGTTTTTTCCTCTTTCCCTTGGTTTAGTCTTTTCCTTGATTTTTTTTATTGCCTACTGCATTTTCTTACAAAATTCCACAATTTATGTTTTCTCACAAAAGGAAGAGAAAGCCATGTAGATTGAAGATAGGACATTATTCAGCCTGCTTTCATGACCCCAGAACTGTAGCAAACTCGTGTCAAGATCCTGCTGTCCCCAGCTGGTGTTTGCTCACGGGCATCGACTCTCCCACGACTCTCCTTTCCAAGTTCGGGCTTTATGGCTCAGCTAAAGAAAAATGTCACCACTCTGGGAAAACAGCAGGGTGGCTGGTATTTCTAGAGTGAGCAAGACATTGGAGCTTGACAGGGACAGTGTCTGGTGCATCAGAAGACTCGCTTAGAGTGATTTTTTTTCCCTGTGACTCTTCCCTGTCTCCAAAATATGCTATGTCTAAATTTCATATTGTAACTCTCTGGGTGAGACAGAGAAAACTACAAGAGGCTCATGCCTCCCTCCCACTGGCGGAAAGACAATTCTTGGCAGCTGTTACAAAAAGAGGAGATCAAGAGTCACTAAGGGGAAAAACTGTGGAAAGATCCTGGAATGAAGGACTGGTGACAGGGCCTCACCCACAGACAACTCCTCTCGAAACTGAATATTTTAAGTCCACAAATAAATGATAGTGTGGCAACACAGGCTAATTACTGCTATCTTTTTAAAAATTACAAAACTATTCCATACTTATGGGAGATACTTTGTAAGGTTTGAAACTGCTTTAGTGATTATAGCCAAAAGCACATGGGTTCTTATTTTATTTACTTCTGTAACAATTGATGGAAAAATATCTGCTGCATTTTCCTTATCCTTAATTGCAACGTATGTGCACCTGTTGGGGGTGGGAGGTTCTGGAACAGTTGGGACAGGATGTAGGGGGGCTGTGGCATGGAGGAGAACAGGTAAGAGCCGTCTTTAGAATCAGACAGATGTGGTTCTGACTCCCAGCTCTGTCCTTAGAGCTGTGTGACCTTGTACAAGTCACTTAACTTGTTTAAACCTCAGGTTCCTTATCTGCAACATAGGGATAGTATTCCCATCAGAGGTCATTGTGAGGAGTAAGAGAGATAATACAGGATGTCCATAGAGGCCGGAAGCATAGACGGTTTTCCTTTCTGCAGATGGGAAGATGTCTTTGCTGACTTCGTGTGCCCAGGATTATGGTCACCCTGCACGTGTGAGCACTTATCCCTTGGTATAGAACAAGCACTCCATAAAATGCTACCTATTATAAGTAAGGTGGCAAAATAAATGCACCTTAGAATGAAGAGGTATTCTGCCTCTTTTTTGTAATAGGAATATATTTAATTCTTTTGGGACTGCCAATGGGATTACTGGCAAATGATTTGCATATCAATATAAGAGAGGGAAAAAGTGATGCAAACCTCAACCACGCTCTGGAAGGTGGGCGCTCCTTGTGGGTGTTTAGTTCTGCAGGTCCTTGCTATGGATGGAGAAGAAGGCCCTTTTGTTTCACTGAGACTTGCAGTATGTCTGGAGTTGAGTTGGAGCGTAGGACTAGAGAGAGCTGAAGTCATCTGGGTGATGAAGGAGGAGAGTCCTTGGGGAAGAGGCAGTGGCAGCGAACAGAGGAGCCGGGAGGAAAGGGGCAGGGTGACTTCAGCTGATGCAGGTATATCTGACGGCCGTCCAGGACAGTCCACAGGTGCATCTCGGTGTCAATCCCTACCTTACAACCAAGCCAGGGGTGCGTGCTGCCAGTGAGCACCAAATTGTAGATCCATAATGCAGGGGGCCATAAACAGAGCTAGCACGGGCTGTGATAGACCTTGGAATAGCATCTAGAGTGAAAAGAAAGTTATGGAAATGTCTTTGAAATCAGCTTCACCATGATCAAGGGCAGCAGGAGGTTTAAGACCAAAGGTTTTAGATAGAAATACAGATAGAAAACCAGACAAAAAGGTCTCCCTGGAGGTTGGCGGTTAAGCCCACACCCACAGACAATTTATTTAAATATTGAAGGTTTTTTTGAAAGGGCAACGGAAGATGTTGAAGGATTTGCTTGGTCTGATCAAAGATTCTCAAGGCTGTCCACTTGTTCAAACGGAGTCTGCTAAAGGCTCAGCTCATTCTGGGCACCAGCGATCAGTCAAGTGGCCCCAAGTTCTCAGAAATGAGTGTTCTCTCAGGAAACAGTGGACAGGGCCTGGGAGGACACTTGGAAAGGAGGCTGGACTGTGCTGTGGAGATGCTGCAGGAGAAGCTACCTGAAGGAGGAAAGATGATGGAGAGTGACGAGTCAGTGGACCCTCGTAGTAGCCCCTCAGGGTCTGTGGCCAGCTGATTGACAGGACTACAACAGATTCTCAGTGATGAGTCCAACTTTTGACTGTGCTCTATCAGAAAGGACCAGAAAACATTGTACATGTAGAGAGATTGGAAAGATCTTTGCAGAGAGGCCAATAGAAAGTTGGCATTGAATGGAGAAAGGAAGCTCAGTTAGAATAAGGGGTTCCTGGGCTTATTAGGAGAGAGATTATGCTCTAGGGATCTGACTGCTTGCAGGACATGGGGGACCACTGCATCCCCACTCTTAGAATAGTTGACTCGGGAGGGAACAAAGGAGAAGCCGGGGCAAGAAGGAAGCATCACTTACGCTCATAGAATAGCTAGAATGAGCTTGGGAAGACAGAGCTGCCCTGGTGCAGGGAAGTGTGGCCAAGTAGGCCATGCCTCCCACCATCACCCGCCCAGGCACTGGGTCAGGGACTACGCCCACGTGTTGGCTGCTGGTGTGGGATCACCAGCCAGATGGTTCTCATCACCACATTGTCGTCAGTGGGAGGAGACTGAGCTTGCTCCCGAGATGGCCAGGCCTGCCAGCACTGGCCCGCATCCTGCCCAGCTCCGAAAGCGAGTGCTTATGGTGAAAGCTGATGGGAAATACCTTTGCACTCAATGACACAGAAACCCAACCTTCTGCTTTTTGTCTGTGGAAAAGAGATATTTTTCTTGGCAAACTGTGTCCATGTAGAGAATCTAACACAGTTCATGAAAAAGCAACGTCCCTAAAAAGGGTGAAGAAATGAGAACAATGCCAGAGCCATTCTGACCCTTTGAAAAAATTGGCCATTCTTAGAAACCTTTCTCTCCCCTTTCTGTAAGCAGAACACTCTGAAGGCAAGATTACAGAGCACCCAGCATCCTGTTTTCTTCCTCATTACACCCCGACCATGATAGAGTCAGAGACAGAATATCCTCTGGAAGTGGAAGATAAGGATGAGATCAGATTCTTGTAAACAGTATCATTCATTCCCTTCTCTGGGTTTTGCCATGGCTATGCCATAGCCTGAATGGTTCAAGAAGAACAATCTTGAGTAGCTTTTTATGAACATTCTTATTCTATTAAATGGAGGAGAGAAACTCAGGCATGCCTGAAGCTTCTCCATTCTGCCTTCCCAACTCGCAGCTTTGTTGGGATGGGAATTCTGTCCCAAGTCCAGCAGCCTCTGGCAGGACACTCCACTGGGACCCACTACTCCAGTTTCAATGTCTCTGGTGTTTGGACTCCCATTCTGGCTTCATTGCCATGCCTCCTTTTCAGCCCCAGTTCTCCTTTCCTCAAAGCCAATAAAGACACTCTCATTGCCTAGGAAGGTGTGACCCTCATCAAAAATAAAAGCCAGAGCTTTGATTCTTCTGAATCAGTGGTGTTTTGGAAACTCATGGGGACAAATGAATTATCAAAACAACGGCAGGGATGGCGGATGTGTGTGCTACTGACATTTAGTGACAGTGGGGACAGGATGTTTTAGCCTTGTACAATGAAACATTGCCACACCTTCTGCTCCACTTTCAAATATTCCCTACTGAACAATCACACAGGCAAAAAAAATCATATTTATGATCATGATCATATGAAACTAGAATTACAATCTTTCTAAAAATACATATACCGTTTTATGTATAACCATGAAGTATTTTGTATAGTTTGAGCAATGCTCTATTTTTCAGGAATATTGTGTAGACCAAGGGAAGGCTGTACTTTGTTTCATTTGGAACTTGATCAGAAGTTGCTCCCAGTTAAAACATCACACCACCGGTTCCAACACAGCTGGTAGTATTTCCTGTGCCAGCACAACTCACCATGCTCTAGGTCTGCATTTGCAGCTCTCACACTCACGGTGACTCTGCGTCTGGTTGGTAGAGTACTCAGGCCTGAGCATCTGGCTATTGAAATACATCTCATGTTATTATTCGTTACTTGCCTTTTACATGCTTTATGTTACGGTTCATCCATTTTATGAGCTTTAAAAAACATTCTGTGTCTGGCCAGGTTGAATTTTATTTTAAGGTAGTAAAGAGCACATTATAAGAGATCCATCTGAAGAGGCACCGGCGCTGGTTTGATGGGGCTGAGACTGGCTGGCCTAGAAGTTCTAGAAGGCCCATTAGGGTTCTTTATGGCTATAAATGATTTGCTTTATCAGTGAGAACAAGAGGGTGACAGAAAGGCATTTACCCTTTTGCTTGGGCTTCCTGTCTCCCCGCCTTCCCTCTGTCCCCCGCTCCAAATTTGCATCGCTGCCCACTGTTGCAAAATGGGACAAGAGCTTTAGCGACCCTGCAAATGTCCTCGTTGGAATCAACAAACAGGCCTTGCCGATTTCCTGCCTCAGTCCCTTCATGACAAAAAGCAGTTTTCACGCTTTCCTCATCTATATTTCACCCCTCGTGTTGTGGCACCCGTGTGGGGGTCAGACAGCCAGAGTGCAGCTGAGGGCATGAAGTTCACTCACTTTGAAAAATGTAGAAAATCTATATATTTGACAGGTAAGCTACCGCTGCCTCCAGATTTCCTGTGGGCTGATATAGATAATGGTACATTAAGGGACCCCTATATTTTGCTTCTTATTTGGAGCCTTTCAAACAAAACCATTGCTGCTTTTTAGGTTTATCCTCCTTGCCAGATTTAAATTTTATCTTTGATTTAAGCTAACATCCTACTTCATTTCTGCTAGTGATATGGTTATTTTCTGCAGCATAAAGGAAGTGCCTGGTGAGATAAATAGGAATGTATATCTACAATTTCAGTTTCATAGAAATTGGTGCTTGTCTCAGGTTAAAACTATTGCCACAGTATTTACTCGGTTTTCCAATTATACTTTTGATCTTCAAGGTAGAAGTTTAGATCTTGTAGCTGGAAAGGCAGATTTTCACCTCATTTCTCTTCATTTATGTCCATGTTGTATTATTTCAACATAATCACACTGGAGTCAAATGATTTATGTTTATAGTATGCCATTTATATTTGAAAATGTGCATATAGATATTGCAATAATTCTAATAACTGCATTTCACTCTATTTTCGGTGGCAGGAAAGTGTAATATTCCACCACATTGAGTTACAAAAGCTACATAATGTAATCTTACTAGAACATTTATTCAGTGCCTAATCTGCGCACTGTCAAAAATTTTTCATTGTTATTGGAAAATTAAGACTGTAACAAGCCTCGCATTGGTATATATGTAACTGTTTTACATTTCCAGTAGTTAAAGCTAACATAATAAATAATTCATTTTTCTGTCTTTGTTAGAGTAATGATTCAAAACAAATCTAGGAGATTTACATTTATATTTGAGTTCTGCTAATTGCATAGAACCATTGCTTTCAAAAGAGGTTTAACATATGTTCTTATATCTCTTTCTGAGGCAGAGTGACATACTACAGACAACCAAAACTGTCTATGTGAGACCTTCTAAGCATTTGCTCTTTGGGGCAGATGAAATCAATTATGCTGAGGGAGGGTCCATTCTGGAGTTGGCAAAATAGATCCTGGGTCTGACAAATTTTCCAGGATATCGGAAGATCCTGTAGTAACTAAAATCCCCTTCCAATGACTACACAATTTTTCTGGTTAATATCACATTAACGAGTTATCTCATTGTGTCTGTGGGTCAGGAATGCAGGGAAGGGCTTGATCAGGCAGTTCTCTCTACAGATGCTGTTAGACAGTGGCTGGAATCACCCACTCCCAGTGGGGCACCTGGAACAGCCAGGGGCTGGACAGGCATTCTCTCCTTCTCTATTCCTGTGGCCCTAGATGTCTTCATCTGCTCCCTCCCTGTGGACTAACTTGGGCTTCCTCACAGCATGGCGGCTTTGGGGCAATTGGACTGCTTTTATTATGGCAGCTGAGGGGTCCAGTGTCAGTTTTGTAAGAACGAGGCAGAAGCTGCCTGCCTTTTCGAATCTGGCTCAGAAATCACACAAAGTCACTTTTGCCTCATTCTGTTGGTTGCAACCAGGTCAAAAGCCTGCCCAAGTTCAAGGGGAGGGGACACAAACCATACTTCTGCACAGGAGGCATGTCCATGACACAGGGTAAGAGAGAATGTGGCTGTGTGCTTTGGCACCAGGCTCACAATTCCCCTCCACCTGTGAAGCCCTGTGGCAGCTGCTCTTTCTTTTCTTGTCTTTTCTTTGTGGGCTATCACATAGCAATATGGCAGCTGTTTTTGCACAGACCTGCAAGCCTTTGCTTCTGCCAATCCAGCCCAACTGGTGTTGAACGCATCCAAAAATGAAAGCAAGCTTCTGAAGAAGAGTCCCTCAGGCAGTTTACTGTCTTTGGCAAAAGACCAGAACCCTGTGTTAATGTAAGTGATCACACATGACATGGTGCAGCACCATCTTTTAATGGGGCTGAAATGTATTTTCTGTAATTTCCTCCATGAATATTGATACCAATTTCATAGCAGTGAATAGATGTAATTGTGTGGAATGGGTTAGACAGAAATTTACAGAAAATATGTAAAAATTAAACATGTCATATTTAAAAACAGCTAATATCAATGTTCTGACACTTTCCCCTCTGTGCTGCATCATTCATGTATTCATCAAAAATACGTATGCATCCGTGTGCTAGTCACTGTGCTCAGTGCACCTGGCTGCCCAGGATAAAATTGTGGGAGTTGCTTGATTCCTGATTGTTTCCATACCCTGCAAATCCTATTGAGACTTTTAAAAATAATGTCTGTATTAATGTAGAGTCGTTCAACTGCAAGTGTCAGAATTTACTAGCTTGTGTAACTTGGATAACTAGGGTGGCACAACTGGCTTCAGGAACCCAAGTGGGGTTGTCAGTTCTCTCCCTGTCCTCCTGTCTCTTGGTTCCGCCCTGCCTGTGGGTTGGCCTCATTCCCATCTGCCACCGATAGATTTCCCCAGCACTGAAGGTGGCAGCTGCTATCTTCCACCTCTGCACCAGAAATGGCAAGGCTCCCGTTCCTCCTGTTCTAGACTCAGAATTCTATGGGCTTGGCTTGTGTTCTATGCTACCACCTTGGAGCCAGTCCCTGAGGCCTTTGGAACAGGATGGAACCGCCCATGCAGAAGGTGAGGTGCTGTGCAGAGAACGCTAAGGCGCAGATGGCAGTGGCTCTCACATGCGCCTCTTCTTTCTGTTCGAATCGCTGTGGCCTTGATGCCGGGACTAATCTTGCTGCCTCTGGCCTCTCCTAACTCTGGTTCAGATTACATCCCACCAGTGGATTTGTCTCCTCAGCACGTCCCTTGATCATGCTGCTCCTCTTCCTCGAAACCGTCCAAGAATCCCCTGTCCTCTGGGATGCAGTCCCCACCTCATGTGACAGCCTGGGGCCTCTGTCACGCTCAAATCTGCCCACCTGCCAGCCTTCTCTCCCACTCCTTCCCTCCACACACTCTCCTCGGCCCCACCATCTGTTTCCCTCCCATCAGACCACAATATTCCGACCCCTGTGCCCTGCTCTCAGTTTTCCTGACCTAGAAGTCCCCGCTTGCCAGTTTCTGAGTCTTGCATGTCACTAGAGATCCTCTCAAGTCCCTCCCTTCACAGGAAGCTCCTCTGACCACCTCACACCAGAGGAAAAGGCAGGCCCTTAGTTCCCCAGGTAAATCCTATAATTCCACAGATGCTTTCTCACAGAACCCATTTTCCCCTCTCTAATTTTGTTTGTTCTCTCTCTTTTTTTTTTTTTTTTTCGCTTTTTATATTTGAGAAGTCTAACGAAGTGTCCATGAACACGGCAGGAAAGGCACACAGTGTCAGGCCCTCCGGGGACTCTGCGCAGAGCAAGCTCACTCCAGAGTTCATCACGGATTCTGTGAGAATACGAACAGATTCGTGGGCGGGGGGGAGGCCTGACCTCATCTGCTGGCCCCGCGCGTGCCCTGGCAGGCTCCTTGGAGAAAGCAGGTCTGCGTTGTGCGGGCAGCTCCAGCCCAAGGCCAGCCTGAGACACAGAACTAAGTAGCTGCGGGATCCAGAGGAGGGTAGCTTAGACAATTTTACCATAATTTCCTTTCAAAATGTGAAACAATGAAAGGCCAGGAAGGACATTTGACAAATGAAAGAGAACACGTTGTTAACAATTCTTCATTTAAGTTAGCAAACTTGGATAAGGGATGCTTTGATGGATTTAAGTACTCCTTTGGAACATTTTCTTCTGCTATAACAATCCATTCCATTGTGTTACAAAGTAATTATAATCACCACTTAGCGTCCCAAGTCAGAGCAGGAGAAAAGAAATATTAAGAGCAAGAAGTATCAGAAATATCTTACACACTGGCTTTCTGCTTTTTAAGAACTAGAAAGCAACATCTCTTTATACCGCGATCAATGGAGCAAACGCTTACAATACTGGTAGCATGGTTGTATGTGGAAGATGTGCCATAGAGAAGTTTAACGCTGAACAGGAAAGGGCTCGGTGGAGGATCCATCTGGCAAAGGAAAGTGTCTCCCTGGTCAAGAGCAATTCGTAACAGAGTGAAACAGAGATGCAAGCCTGGAGCCTCCACTGAAAGTGCAAGTTCACCGCTGGGGAAGTGTCCTGGGAATCTCGCTTGGACAATGCTCCCGCCTTTGCGGGACAGGGGGTGAAAGGGCAAAAGCCAGGGCCAGGCCAGTGGCTTTCACAGACCTGGAAGGACAAGAGACCATGATTTGATACAACCAGAGAGCGAATTCTGGACCAATTCCACATTCTAGCATATGAATGAAGTTCCAGGAAATGCCAGGGAGGAAAACAAAGGCACATGCACCCCAAGGTTTCACATCGATTTAGGAGGAAAGAAAAGTGTCTGTGGTTGTGGGATAAATGAATGCTCTCCACAGGCTGAGACTGACCAGAATGTGCCAGGTCCTATAGCACAGTTCTCACACACAGTGTGTAGTCTAGATGTTTTCTCTGGCATAGACTTCTTGCATACAGTTTCTGCAAAAGTATTTTCCCTATGTTCTGATAATTAATAAAACTAATAATTGGGGGGCGGAATTCATGAAAGATAGCACAGAGAATGGAGCACAGCAGCAATCCACTGTGGAATAGAAATGATGCCCTCAGGATCTAGCCCAGGCAGGTTTGGAAGGCACATGTAAGTTACATGGAAAGGTGGCCCAGACTTCCACATCACACACCTCATTGCACCTGACCTTTGCCTTCAGTTCACACCTACGTGCTCTTGGCAACCCCCTTTAGCCAAATGAAGAAAGGGGAAAGAGCTTAGGCAGACTCACTGCCACGCTGGCATTGTATTTGTTCTGGCTGAGAGCAGACATCTGCTGCATTGCAGCCTCGCTTGGGGGCTCGGAAGGACCACAGGGATGTTCTCCTGGTGTACAGAGATTCCAGCAGCATGCGTGGCTGTTCACTTCTAACGATTATTACGGGACTCTCGGTTAGTGGCAATGGTCAGACTAGGTGGCCAGAGCCTGTAAGGAATAAGATTGCAATATTGGAGAGAGGAAGTGCCACAGAAGAGGTTTTCGATGAGTCTACGGGATCCTTGTGCTCATGGAAAAGCACTCACTACAGAAGAGGCTTTCAACAAGTAGGTGGACAATACGACTCTTCATGCCAACTTCAGCCGGGTCGGGTCTGTTCTCTGTCACCCTGGTGCCAGGGAGTACAGTAAGGGTTCCAGGAAACTTGAAGTTATGACTACTTCCAGGTTACTTTGGGCTCCTTGGGCCAGGAAAGCAGCAGGCAAAGGAAGGAGCTACTTACGGTACTGGAGGGAGCATTCAACTCTGACAGCTCATCCTCATCTTCAGCACATGGACCAGACCTGAGCTGAGAGAGTAGAGAATCTTTCAACCAGATTTGATTGAAGTAGACATGTGGGTCTAGACTAACTTATCCCTGAAAATTATTCCATCTACATGAGTCTTTTGTCATGAAAACCT
The DNA here is from genome assembly GCA_963574885.1 of Lepilemur ruficaudatus. Lineage (NCBI taxonomy): Eukaryota > Metazoa > Chordata > Mammalia > Primates > Lepilemuridae > Lepilemur > Lepilemur ruficaudatus. Next base: position 32,672 of record CAUYRT010011284.1, on the reverse strand, counting down.
AGGGGATACTTCTGAGATGGCATGAAGGTTGGAAAATTGTGAAGGTTATGGTTGGAGAAAAATAAAGCCATTTTCTGTTTGTATTTCATCTAGTTGAGCCTTTTCAAAAAGCCAGTTATAAGCAAATTATTCAGAAGCATGGAGGAAAATCTCAGAAGAAACACCTGGAAGACAAAAAAGAGTTTATCTCCAGGGAGCATGATTTGGAGTTAAAGAAGAATTATTTTTTCCATTATGATCTTTGTGGTACTATAGGATTTTTAAAACTGCATACATATGAGACTTTGATAAAAATAAAATTTTATTTAAAGAAAGCATAAATTCTTATGTGAAAAGGAGCCAGGGGGAAAAGTTGACATAAAAAATATGAAAACACAGAATGGTCCTGTACTTAAAATCATAGAACATAATTTTTGAACAAGATAGCCCTTGCTGTGGTTTGAATGTTCCCTCCAAACTCATGGTGAAATTTACTTGCCAATACGATGATATTAAAAGGAGGGGCCCTTAAGAGGTGATTAGGCTGCAAGGACTCTACCCTCATCGATGGATGAATGCCATTGATAGGGGTAATTAACCCCTTCCCACTACTGAGGGGGAAGGGGTTAATTATCTCAGGAGTGGCTCCTGAAAAAAAGGATGAGTCCAGCCCAATTTTCTCTCTCTGCCTCATGCACTTGCTTCTGCCTTCTGCCCGTCTGCCATGGGATGATCGTCACCAGATACCATAACCAAGTTCTTGGACTTCTGAGCCTCCAGTACAGCAAGCCAAATAAACTCTTCTTTATAAATTACCCCGTCTGTGATGTTCTGTTATAGCAGTAGAAAATGGGCCAAGGTAGCCCTAGTCTAGGTTTCTTCATCTAGAATACACAGATTGGAAATCCTTGTATGAGCTTCAAGGGTACATAAATATCCTTCATTTTCTATACACAATGTTGTATAGATACGTGTTGTTAGGGAGAGGAGGAGATCTTTAGCCTTGATCGGAGTCTTAAAATTCAAAAATGAATGAGAACAAAACTGATGTCATTTGTGTAAAATAACAACAAAGGAATTTATACACTTTTATAAAGGAATGTGCATGTTTGATAAAAATCATTGGAACTATCCTCTGCAATGTACTGTATACAGTAGTTACCCCTCAAGGGATCAGTGGAACTGGGTGGGAATCAATGCCCACAGTGTTTGGATTTTTTTGAATAATGAGAATATTATCAGACCTTATTTATTATGTTAAAAATTTTAAACTACTGATCTCATTGATTCTTTTCACTTTACGGTTGAGAAAATGAGTTTCAGAGACATGACCTAATGGTCCAAGTCACACACGTTATTGGCAGAGGTGAGACAGGACGTAGTTCTCCTGTATCCTAGGTTCAAGCTCGTTCCGGTGTCCCCAGGGCATTCTGAGCTGGTTTAAAGGGTGCTCTACCACCCTTTGGGTCAATCCTTCTGCCAGGCACATTTTAAACTATTAAGCTGCATTATGTTTGCACATGCACATACAGTTATACAGGGGAAATAGTCTTACAAACATCATAACAATACCATCACCACTTCTTACATAAAAGAAATGAATTCACACAGATTTCAGGGTCAGAGGCATTCCCAGAGCTTTTGATGTTTGAACTCTTCTTGTTCTACTAAATCATGCTGCCTGTTCAGTATGAGTAATACCTCTAAAATATAACTGCTAAGGATCGGAAACTGCTAACAGGCAACACTCTATTGAGTAACGAAGAGCAGGGACTGTGGAGTCAGATGACCAGCTTTGAATCCTTTTACCATATACTTGCTATGTGACTTGTGCCAAGTCGTTTAATCTCCCTGAGCCTCAGTTTTCTCATCTATAAAATGGGGTTATAATTATAATAATACCACTTCTTAGGATTATTGCAATAATGTGTAAAAGCACTTAGCTCTGTGCCTGGCATAATTCAGTGTTAGCTGTTATTTTTCTTACTGGGCGATTCGCAAAAGAGGATCTCCTTTTTAGGTGAAGAACCACTTACTCAAAAACAGGAACTCTATGTGTGGAAATGGGGAGTGCCAGGGAACACCTGCTCAGACGAAATTTAAGACTGTGTGTTCCTGATTAACGGCAAGGTGTCAAAGAGGAACATTTCAGGGAGAAACCCCTCCCTGCTGTCCTTTTCCCATCACGGCCAGTTCCCCCGTGGACAGATCTCTTGTTACTCACTCACCTTGTAATTTCACGGGGGAAGGGGCAGAAAAATATAATGGATGCTGAACCTCCAAAGGGCAGCTGAGGGGACAAGGAAAATTTTAAAGTCTCTTCCAATCATAATCAGTGGTTCTAAATTTACTAGAGGGCACTTTCCAAGATACCCTTCCAACTCCATCAGCCTCTTCACAGCTGTGACAATCACATGCCTTCCTGCCACAGAGGTTCTTCAACTTCAGGGTGTGCCAGTGAAAATGGAGATTCCTGGGCTGTGTCCCTTGAAATTTTGATCCAGGAGCCTAGCATGGCTTTTGCTAACTGAATTCCCCAGTGTGCCTTTTGACTGCCTGCTTCAGAGACACCTGTGGGTTTGTTTAAAAGTGTAGCATCCTGGATGGTCCTGATAAACATACGTGAGAACCACTGGAAAAGACCTTCGCAGACTGAGGCAGACTAATCCCTTCTGAGGCAGATTAAATAGGCAACAAGGTTACAAGGAGGCATTGTGTTGCAACAACCTAGGTGCACAGGGAACTGGATTATAGCAATTCCTCCATTCCCTTGACCAGTGGGGGTCAACTCTCAGAGGCTAAAATACCGGTCTATTCTTCACTGTTGGAGTCTGATTGTCTATTCTTCACTGTAGGAGTCTGATTTAGAAACTCTGAGTTAGAATCTTCATTCCCTCCTTGAAAAATCAGACCATTGATCCAAGAGATTCTTTATGGTGTTGATTTATCAAATAAGTCACATCAATCTAGGATTAGCCCAGTCAAGAATCATGTGCTATTTATTGATAACTTTAGTTAAGGAGCGCTCATAAAAATTTCAATACTTGCCTAACACAAGCAGAGGGTAACATTTTTATGATGCAATAAACTTTCATCCTCAGCATGGCAGATAAGCTTGCCTGAGTGTTAACGGATCCTTGCAGTGATCAAATTTGTACTGTTCAACGTTTTGAATAAAATTACCATAGTGAAAACCTTTTTGCACAGGCTAATGAGACTTTAAGTGAGATCAACCAGGAGGCAGATCCAATCGCTTACATAAGGCTTAGTACATGACTCAGGACTCTCAGGTTTAAAGACAGACTGCTCAATAAGAAAAACACCAACAACCCAATAGCAAGATGAGCATAGCACTTGAAAAAAAATGCTCATCTTCACTCATAATAAAAGAAATGTAAACTTCAAGCAACCATTTTTTACCTCTCAGACTGGTAAATGTCAAGAAGTATAATAGGTAAGAGTCTTGTATGTTGTTGCTGAGAATATAAATTAAAAGAAAGCTTTTGGAAGGAAGTTTGGCAATTTCTATAAAAAATTTAAGTGTGATGAAATAGACTCCGCAACGTTGCTTTTAGGAATTTTTTATTCTTTTAGGATGCATGTATAGTGATAACTGTTGTAGCACATGTGTTCCTTATAATTGCAAATGTGTGGAAACAATCCAAATGCCCATGGGTAGGCTACTGGTTAAATACGCTTTCGTATTTCGACAGAACAGTATTCAGCCACTACATACAAAGAGCTACCTCTCAACAAACTAATATAGAAAACATTCCAAGATCTGTATAGTTAAGTGGTGGACACTGAAAGTTACCATAATGTTGCAGGCACTGTTCTAAATTTTTTACATCTATTAATTAAAACCCTGAATCAAATGAAGTAGTATCATTTTATCCTGGTTTCTGTGATGAGGAAACTCAGGCCCAGAGAGGTTAAGTAACTTGCCCAAGGTCAGTTACTATATAGCAGAGCCAGAATTTGAACCCAAACTCTAGAGTCCAGAGTTCATGCTCTTAATTGCTTAGATGTGTATAGTATGCCGCCATTAGTGCAAAAAACATATTTGCCTCTACACATGCACACACATCATAAACTTATATGCACAGAGAATCTCTCCTGGAGGACAAATGTGAAAACAATAACTCAGGTTGTCTTTGGAATGATGAATTAGTGTCTACAGGTCAGTAGGAGGGAGACACTTGAACTGTTTCACCTTTCAGACTTTTTATTTGAGCATATATTCATATAACCTTCCTCCATCTACCAGTTCCCACTAAGAAACAATCGGATAGCAACATTAATAACAGATCACAATCTATACTGTGTAGGTCACAGAAATTGGGATGTCTCTAAGGCAGGGTACAGGGACTGAGGGATTCTGTATCTTCACACTTCAAATCCTTCATTTTTTTAAAATAAGGAATTTTATAGACAGAATTAAAATTGTGTTTGCCATAGATTACGGACAGCTGGGGGATTCTGATTTTATCTGCTGTGTTTTTCCCTGGTGAGGGATTAAATCTGCCCTGAGACTGTTTGTTTTCAAGCATAGGACTATTTTCCTAATAGTCTTCCCCAGGTGGATCCCACATTGAGTAGGGAAATCCCAGAGGGAGACTTACTGAAAGTCCAAGGACATTTATGGGAAGCGTTAGAGGCCAATGTGGGTGGTTTTGGAAGCTCTGAATCCATCGAACGTCTGTTTTACCCATTTTAAGCTTTGGTGCTTGTATAAACAAAAATGTAAGATTAAGCAAACCATGTGCCCAAGCAAATGCAGCCAGGTATAGAGCTTCCCCAGCCACACAAAGGAATGGTAGGGCAAATCAGATGATCCAACAGTCATTGGCAAAGAAGACCTGATTGTTCCAAACCTACTGAGTTGAGGGAATACCAGTTTTCTTTGGCCTCAGATATGAGCGCTGAAGCTTCAGCTTCCTCAAGGGTATGCTCTGTGTGTAGCTCTCCAGGGTGTCTCGCTTGAGCTGCAAGCCAGGAAGAGGCACTGCCTCAGCTGCTGTCCCCAAAGGTTGGACACCGTCATCAATCAGCAGGTGTTGCACCATCCCTCACCTGAAACCAAGGCTCCATCTGGAGCCTCTAAGTCCCTAAGAAGAGAAAACCTGAAAACCTACAGGAGGCATAAACTGGTTCTGAGTTTGTCTGATTGCAACTGAGAGAGAGAGAAGCATTCTGGGGCTTCACTTCTCTACGAGATGCTTCTCAAAGACCTTTTCAGAGCAAATTCTCAGAGGTAATCAGAAACTTTGTGGTGACCCTGGAACATTTCAGTCCCATGGGGAATTGCCTAAAGACACAGGGCCACTGGGTTTCCCCTCTCGGTAAATCCAGGGGAACTATCTTGGGAGTCCAGGGGAACATCGGCTATTAATACGCAAGTTTATAGCCTTGCTTACTGAAATGTGCTCACCACTTTCTCTCCTTCAAGTGAATCCATGTGTATTTTTGTAGCAATCTGCCAGCCATTGCTCTATCTCCCATCAACCACTTGCTCACCTAACCTTATTCTAATCTCTGCCTCTTATTTCTGGTATGGGTTCCATTTCTCTGGAGCTTCCTTGGTGCCTTGTTAGTACCTCTAATTGCAGCTGACCATATCTGAGACTGCCAGGTAGCAGCTTGTGGTGGTGGTGAAGTGAGTGTAGACTCTGGAGTCAGATGCCTGGGTTTAAAGCTTGTTTCTACCATGTATCAGCTGGGTGACCCAGGGCCAATCTCTTCATCTCTCCCTGCCTCAGTTTCTTTATATGCTTTATCTGTAAAATGGGGATGTCATAGCACCTATGTCATAGGGTTGATTTAAGAGTGTAAATGAGATAATGTATATAGTTGACAGTACTTTTTCATTTTGGATTTACATGAAGAGGAAGTAAAGCATCAGTAAAAGATTTAAAACAGGAGGAAGACATTCTTGGTAGTAAGAATTAACACTGGTTTGGATTATTAAGAGAAGGCATGGAATTAACTTGGAATAGAATCTTTTTTTGTGATAATGTAGGTATTTTAACTTGGTGACAGTGAATGGAATGAATGACCTCTCACTCACTCTCCCTTCTAGATTCTCATCTATTTCTTGACTGCTTACAGGCTATATGGCGGGGTCAGAAGAAACCCAAAGTTTTGCTGTCTTGGCAGTGGGAAGCCAGAAGTTCTATGAGCTAATAATCTCCCAAATGTGCCACTTAGCAACTGTCGGCTGAAGGGTAGGGACAAGAAGACAGCTTGAGAACCGCGCCCCTCTTCTGCTCCATCCTTATGTTTCTGTTGCACAAATGCCGCAAAATGAGTAGCAATATTTTCACTGAAAACATGCCTCATGCAAATCAGTTTGGTAAATATGGAATTTAGCCTTTATAAAAGAGCACCTGTTCTCCCCCCCCAATTCCTCCATTTAATTTTTGCATTCAGATGTGCTCTGCTCTTGCTTAAGCCTAGTCCCATACACTACTGCAAGAACAGACTTGCTAGTTTTGAATCCAGTCGAACGCATACCCCTATTTTCCAAGAAAAATCTTCTCTAAAAATTAGAGGCACCTGCATGTTGGTTTTCTAGTGGACCCGAAGAACATTTCCACAGTAGCCAGATACATTGACATTTTTAAAACACGAGAACATTCCGAGTTGGTGCAGACTCTCTGTGGATGCAGAGAGGACAGCGGGGCATTCCTGGTCTACCCAAGCCCTCAGGGCCCGGAAGTGGTTCTGATCTCCCCTCTGTGGTGTGGTAATTGTTGGGTTAACTGCTCTTCTCTACTCAGGAGCTGGGATTTTAACCCAGTTGTGGCTTGTTCTGGGTGGTTTCCTTTTTCCCTCACCATCAGAGGGATATTTTAAAATCACAAACAGAACCTGGGGAGAGGAGGCCCAATTTGACACCTTTGAACCTTGATGGGGCCACTTTATAGATTCAGATTTAGAGGGATTGTTGGGTGGGGATTTGCAACCCAGGAGAGCATTTTAGTGCCTTTCATAGAGGGACACAGAATCAGAGTTTCCTGAAATGGCGTTTTTTGTGTGAGACCTGTCAATAGAAATATCAAACTGTGAATATACAATTGAACTTTATTATCCCCTTTGATTTTGTAACTACATAGGTATGACAGACAGAAGCTGATTTTAAAAGAAACTCACAATTGCCAGCATGTCCCTTGTATGAATCCCACGGCTGGAAGTTTTTCTGTAAATCGGCATCTTCAGGTAGGGGCTGTGCAGGTGCCTCCCACTGACTCTTGAGATACGTTTTAATTAAGGAACATGACATCTCTTGGCTTTCTGCTACAGAGAGGAAGTGCCCTTGTGTTCTGAAATGCGGCTCTAGAGATGTCATTGTGAGGCTCCATATTTACCCCACACAACTTTCATTTCAAAGATTCTTATTTTGTGAGCCAAAGGGTTTTTTTTTCTTTTCTTTCTTTCTTTCTTTTTTTTTTTTCCTTTCTGGTTATCCCTGAAATGGACTGAACCTGAAATTCAAGAGTCAAGCTGTGTTCTTTCTGCGTCTGACATCGTTAGAAAGCCAAAAGGTGGGAGCTGGCCTTCAAACGGTTGGCCTCAAAATGAAATTCTTACCCCACTGAGGGATTCAGAGAGTTGGAGCCAAGGTCTCCTCTCACCTGCAGTATCGGGAGGTCAAACCAGAGGACCACACTCTTCTGGTGCTCTCAGTGGCTTAAAGTGACAGGAAGTATGGCTCTTCACACAGCCCATGCTCCACATTAGCTGCCTAATTCTTTCCTCCCCAAAGGCTACATCCTGGTAAAAGAGAATTTCACAGACTCTTTGTGAATGAAGTTGTTACTAAAGAAGCTTTCAATTTAAAGCGTTTGAGTGGAAGTTGCTAGAAGTAACATGGATTGTGACCTAGCTAAGGGTCACGAAAACCAAGGCCAAGATAGTAAGGGTGACCTGAAACCGGGCATTTGATCTATTTCTGCATCTATACAATGAGGAGGCTAGACCAGATGATCTGTAGAAAGGCCTTTTGGTTCTAAGATGCTATGACTACGGTTAGATGTTGAAGAATTAATGGAGACACAGAGGACGTATAAAATGTAGCCATTGCTGAGGATGTCCTGCAAATGATGACAGGACTTCCTTCTGGAAAGAAGAGTGGACCAGGATTGAGGTGACAGACAAGGGCATTTTTATCTGCAATTTTTAAAAAGTTTTAAAATGGGTCACAATGTGCCCCTTTCCCAATGAGCTGCAAAACAATGCATACAGTATGGTATTATTTATTTAAAATGTGCCCACACTCACAGCTATTCTATACATTTTATACAGGCATATATATAGACACAAGGTGTACAGAAAAAGCTATAGAAGCATATGCACCAAGCTGATAGCGTTGGTCACTTCAGCGGGTGGACGGTGTGTGTTGGGTGATAATGGTTAAAGATAGTTTTAGACTTACCTACAATACTTCAAGGTTTCAGAGAAAGAAGTACACTCACATATTTCTTATGTAATGAAATCATATGTATAAGATTTAACAGCAAAGCCCATGTATGCATCTGTGTGTATACATATGTGTACACACACACACAACTCCTTTGCCCAAATAATAATTTGTGACATAACTGGAGAAATTTCAATTTTGTGAACACTCACCAACTGGAGAATAATTCTCAGGAAAGCTGTCCCTGCCAGCAGCTCAGCTCACCTCCTCCAGGCAGCCTTCCCTCACTTCTGTGCTCAACTTGGCACTGGCCCTCTCCACTGCTGCTTTCAATGGCATCTGTCTCCTCGCCATACGTCTTCTCCCTTCCAGGGTCTCTTTGGGGTCCAGGCTTATAGATCCCTGAAACTGACACAACACTATTCTAACATTTCATTCAAATTTGCACCTCAGAGCCACAAGCCTGAGCTCCGTGCACTATTTGCTATTCCTCTCCCCATGCCACTCCTGCTTCTCTGCCAGCAGCATCCCCTGGGGCGGGGGAGCCTACTGACTCACCACATCCAGAGACCCAGTCCAAGCCACTGTGTGAGCCTCTCTAGGTGAGGACACCAGGGGTCCGATTTGTCACCAGCACCTCAGGTGATGATCATGTCAGGCCCAGTAGGGGGGACACGGTTCTGGGGTGTGACACGGCCCCAGCATTATACCGAGGGAAAAAAAGGAAACATGTGTCTCTCCCATGTGGGATGTACTAAAAATGGCTTAGACTGTCATACACTCACAGATCCAAAAAAGAAAGCAATTTGGCACTAGACATCGAAACCCTTTTAAAAAGCTCATAGCCTCTTAAAAAAAAAAAAAATCCAGCAATGCCACTTGTAGACATCCTGATGAAAATAATCAGAAACGAAGATAAAGATTTATGCATAGATACTCATCCTGCGATTGTTCACGGTTAATATGAAAATGGTTAAATGAAGTGTGATTCTTCCAGATAGCCATCCAAAAAAGCTCACGGTTAAAAAAGAAAAGAAAACACAGAAATAAAAGTAAAGGATTTAAAGATAGAGGTATAATCACTGTAATTTTACCTGCTTCACTTTACAGAAGTCAACATCTGATGTATATTTTTCAAGGCTTTATCTTCTTTTTTATTTTCAATAAGTGAAATAAAAGTGTACATTTTTTGTTGTGCCTTGCAGGAAAAAAAGCTCACGGTTGTGCTTATGGCTATATATTAAGGAAATAATTAGGAATCAGAACTGTCTCATGAGCATAGTCTTTCTAAAACAAAAAAAAGAAAAGGAAGAGAAAAAAGGCTGAAAGCATATAGGGCAGGGAAAGTTGTGCAGAACGAGAGGTCCTAAGGAGAGAGCTCCCTGGTAAACGCAGAGGCGGTTGACACCAATGGGCCTCCGCCCTGCCATCCCACCCCGTCAGTACCAGAAATAAAGGAAAACTGAGCAGGCAATTTGGTTGACGATGTGGGAGGCAGAATATCACACAGCTGCTTTGCCCACAGCTGTATTGGCTTTGCCGTGTTGACAGTTTGAAAAAAGAGGAAGACAAATAGGAAATAAAACCTTGTCTTGGGCTGGGAAATAGCAGCTGGGATGTGACCCACACCGGGAGTCTTGCTTTGATTAGTAGAAGTTACTGATTTAACTTGCATTTCAGACCTATAATTTCTGTCTTTTAATGGACTTTCCATTATTTGGAGTTTTTCTTCCCCTCAGGGCTTGTAAGTGTTTTTTTCAAGCCAATATTTATTTCTATATGTTTTATTCCATGCTTTGAGAAATCTCCGTAAACAAAATCACTATAATGTTCATTTTTCTTTGAGGATGCCATAGCCTACCCCAACTTCTCTCTTCTCACCACCCCCAAATGGTAAGTAAACTCTTCCTGGTATTGTCGAAAATCTAAGCTGATAGACACAGGAAAAATGAAGTGGTAGATTAAGTGATTATTTAGTGAACTTCAGCTGGGTAGGCAATCTGCCTGATACCATGAAATGTTTTTTTCTCAATAGCTGTCCTTTTTTTTTTTTTTTTCCCCGTGGCCAAAAATATGTGAATGACAGCCTCAACTCTCCCTTTCATTTTGGCTGAAATCATCTTGTTACCGCTACTTAGGTCAGATGTCAAGTAATTAAGAGAATGATATTAACACATCAATTCTGAGAATTCCCTGTTTTCTGAAAGCATCTATTTTAGAACTCTTGCAGGTGGCTGCAGCTCACAAAGCCTGTCAGATGTTACTGGATGCAAAAAGGTTCAAGGGCTGCTTGTGTTTTTCAAATGTTATCTAAGGAATCTTTTCACAAATCCCTGCTATTGTTCAACATAATTTTCGTGGCTCTTGGGGACTTAAATGCAAGTGAACAATTTTAAAGAAACCAAAATATGACAAAGGAAATAATGGCCCCCTATTATAAAACATTCTCTTCTTTTTCTTTCCGGCCCTCCTCCACCTCTCAGCCACTGCCCTAGGCCGGCTGATGCAACTTATGTCTGAGAATGCTTGAAATTTTAGCGTTTTGACTACACTGGTTTAATAGAATAGCTGAAGCACTATGCACATATTAGATTACCATAAATTAAGGGGCTTTTCTTCTTCTTCTTCTTTTTTTAAGAACTTGACATTGAAAAGCAATGTACAACTGTTGGGTCAGGCTCACTTGATTGGTTTAATACTAACTTGATAGTAATTACAATCTTCATAGAGTGAGACACTCAGTGAATATGATAGTAGCACTCTATGCTTGGCCAAGGAAAATTCCTTGAAATAATTTTGATTTTTGAAATTATCTGTGAATTTTTAGAAAGCAAATAATAGACATATTTCTTCCATCTTACTTTGTTGTTTTACTCTTAATTCCCCAAAGCCTTCTCAATACTTTTTAAAGTCTTGTTACAGCTCCTTAGTTTCTCCTCTATTTTCTGTCTCATTCTACATGTAATAACAATGATGATGAAGATAGTTGATATTTATTAAGTAATTACTATTCGCAGGCCATGGGACTAAGCACTTTACATATATTCATATATTCATTTAAATCTCACAATAGCCCTGTGAGGTCAATACTGCTATTATTTCCATTTTCCAGATGAGGACATTTGCCCAAGGTCCACAGCTAATAAGTGGCAGAGCCTGGTTCAGAACCTAGGATTTCAACTCCTGACACCACGCTCTTAACCACTACTGCAGATGATGAATATACACTTTCCACACCAAGAGATACTGATCTATTTTCATACCTACACAAACAGCAAGCCATTTGCATAAAAAGGGAGAATTTCCTGCCAATACCCATTAGTTTCAATTATGTTTTTGATTTATAAGATTTAACACAATAAACACACAATATCACTTATATATTGAACTTAACTGTAGCTTTGATAGTATACCATTTTTGTGCTTAATATAAAGTGATTTTTCATTGGTTTATTAACTTATTTCTTTAGAATTCTTTGCCTTGATTTGCCTCTAACCTTTCAAAGTAGAAAAAAAACCAATGACCACTCATTTATAAATTAAACCTAAGTATAGCACACTTATGAGATCTTCATGGGGAGAAAAAAGTGCAATTCTCCCAGCAACTAAAGCTCATTTAAGAAGTCTGTTCCAGGGAGAATGAAACCAGGAAACCTAAACACAGTGTTTTTCCTCCAATATCCCCTACAACCGCCATCCATGATTTAAAGAGAAAAGACTGTTAGTAGAGAGAAAAATGGAGACTTTCTCTGGTTCTAGCAACCAGAATATCATATGACAAGCAGGAAGTGACTGATATCCAAACTAGTGATGGGCCAGTCTTACAGGCTGGAGGAGATGAGGGCTTGATGCTAAAATTCTGTCTGCCAAGTAAAAAACAGAGTTAGCAGCAGTCAGGGCAAAACACCAGGTCCGTTCAGCAGCAGGACAAGAAGTCAAGATCAAGCAGAGGTTAACACAAGGAACAGAATCTGTGGTGAAGTCCAAGAATAAAGGCCACAGGGCTTGACAGTGAGTCTAGGTCAGGAGTCATGGTAAAGAAGCCACGGTTTTCCATCACCCCACGCAGACATCGATGCCTAGGGCAGGGCCTCCTTCTCCCTCTGGGGTCCCCTTCTAGTTGTGGAGCTCAATCTGCTAAGCCTGGTGAATGGCCCAGACCCTACTGAAAAAAAAGAAAAAGAAAACGAAAGAGAGAGAGAGAGAGAGAAATGTTTGAGAATATAAAAGAGCTTAAATAGAACTAATTAAACTTTTGCCAATTTATTTTTTCCATGAGAAGAGCCATTAGAGAAGGACAATAAAAACTGAGAGCTTTCTATTTGTGAACTTCTGTGTCTAGGGTTGGCAAGGACTCTAAGGATGGTCATTCTGTCCGCTCTGGCTGACACTGGCCCAACTGCGAGGAAACCACAGCTGTATCTCGGCATGGCCATGCATATGCAAGAGAGAGGCCGGGCCGCAGCATCCAGCGAAAGCACCAGGGGCCTTCCAGTTCAGAGAGCCGTGACCTCAGGACAAAGCCAAATGTAAGAACTGAGACAAAGCATCGGTGCCCGGGAGTGAGGTTTGGTGACAGGATGTACTGCTCAAAGCTTTCCTTGTCATCCTGAAACAAAGACGGGTGCCTCGGAGGTGCCAATTCTCTGACAAACCTCCTTCACACCTCCAGCCTATTTCCTTCCCTTTTTTTGACAATACAAGTGATATTTACCAATTGGCCAGTTACACAAATTAGCCATTAATTCCAGATGTGTCCCTTCACCCTTACCATAGCATGTCAGATGAATGGTCTATAAAACTCATTATTCAGTTTCTCACAGAGACCAACAGAATCCCTAACATTGCTCTAATATTTGTCCAAAACCACTATAATCACCTCATTTCCTATGGAAATTAGAGTTAATGGTTACCTATTCTCCCAAGAGATAAAGAAACATCAAAATAAATATAAATGCTATCTGCATAAAATATTGCTCTAATCTTACATGTTTACATTTATAAGGCCAGGTTCATAGTTTTCACTATGTGGTTCTGGAGAAGTACCTAAATTACAGTCAAAATCCAACAGCGAACTTAGGCCAGGCTGGACTTTTCCGTGAAATAGAGCACACAGGTGCAGAATGTACAGCGCACAGTCTGATCAGTGATGCTTTCGTCCTGGAGAAGACTCTATTAAGGCAGCAGCCTAGGTGTCGATGACTAATTTCAATCGCATACTATGCCATAGAGTATGACTTAAATCAGTATAAATGCCTGGGGTCAGTGTGACATGGTTATATATTAGGCTCTTAGAAATGGACCAGCCTCTTTAGAGGATTTATAATTGAACCCTCTCAATTTAAAGTTATGATAGTGGAGGTTTGCGAAGGGTAGGTGGCTTGTCCGAGGTTGACAACTACTCAGAAAGAAAACTAAGGCTAGGTTGGAATTCAGGGTTCCTCTCACATTAAACTCTTAGTTTCCTCACATGAAAAAGGGCTGAGATAGGGAATCCCTAGGGAGACCCTGCCAGCTTTCAGACGCTCTGTTTCAGACGCTCTGATGAAGGCTGGAGCAAGCCTTCATCCTAGCGTCAGGTGTCGTCCCAGCTCTCCTTCAGCTCCGAGCTGCAGAGGCACAGCAGCCTGGCCGTCACAGCCTTCACCTTGCAGCCTGGGCAGACCATTCGCACGTCTTCAAAAGCACAAATGCCTCAGCATGGTCATTTTTGGCCCTGGGTAAAAATCACTGAGTCTCTACCCCATGCAGTTTGTCAAGTTCCCCTCCTTGTTCAAATCCTTTCTCTTGGGCAGGAAGCCTTGCCCTGATGCCTCGGGTCTGTGCCTACTTCCCTTTGATCCCAGCTCTGAGTACCCTGGTATGACAGCCTGTCCCCCACATACCAGTACTCACATGCCTCCCAACCCACTTGGGCACCTTGGACGGCCCCTGGGCTCAACGATGGCAACATAATTTGCAGGTCCCAGTATATGAAAATGCAGGATCCTTGTCCGTAATTTGTGGGGCTAAGTTCAAAATGAAAATGCGGTTGAATATACTAAAATGTAGAGTTCTTCCTTTCTTCCATGGTCGCTCTCTCAACTTGTTATGGTGGATTTCTTAAAAAATTTATTTAATGTTATTCTAAGGAAAGAAATTTAAATTTCAAATTATTGGCATAAATTTTACTGTTCATCTTTAGATTGTGCAATGCCACTTTTAAATGCAAATATAAGACCATTTAACTAGTATGTAGAACCACTGAAATTACACAACTTGTGTTTTGTAGTTTGTACATGCATATGTATTTCGTTCTTACCAGAACAGCGGAAATGTGACACGTACGTGCACAGAACTACCTCCACTCTTTATTCTGCATCTTGCTTGATCCACGCACGTGCTGCCAACACTTTCTATCTTCAGCTTACTGATGAGTAAGGAAGAACTGAAAGGAAAAGGAATTATGGGTTGCGCTATCTTTCCTCTGATGTCATCATTTTCAGCATAAGTAGCTGTCTAACACAGGGAAGTCACGTGAGTAAGGAAGAATATAATAGTGTTCCTTGATCATTCATATTTCTTAGAACACTATTCCTTCATTCTGTGTTGGATGCAAGTGCTGGTCCAAATAGGAAGGGTGATCCCTCAGGGATGTCAGCATCACACTGCCTCAGTCATAGATGTAAACTCTTACCGTGGACTCTCTTCTGAGTCTTGCTGAACTCCTTTGCATCCTGAGCCCACAGGAATTCTGCGCTCACAAACACTATGCATGCCTTATGTAAATGGACTGTCAAAGAACAGTAGACATGCATATCATGATATCTCCTCTGCTCATACATGTGCTGCATCGGACTCCATTTACAAAACACAAGTTTAATGATAAAGTCATTAAGAATTAAAAAATGGCAACAGTAGAGCATTAAACCAGGATTTCCTTCTGAGTGGAAATCCTTGTGCAACTGCCCAGGTGGCACATCTGTGAAACTGGCCCCACCTGAGGTACATGCTCTTGTGCAACTAGGACATTATTCTAAAATGTAGGGACCTACCCTACTGTGACTAGAAGGTAGTAGACAAAGATCCCACAGTACAGGGACAGCAAGAATCCTATTGACACAATAGGACAGAATTCCTGGTGAGTCCTCCTGGGCTTTAGTGCTGGGATGGATCCAGTGGTCTGATGAGTGCTCCAGGACACGAGCTCAGTGCTCCCTCAGCAGTCCTTCCCTGGTCTATAAGCCCCAGCACACCCTAGACTGTGTAACAGCCCTAGGAATGATTCCAACATGACTTAGACAGCCAGTGGACTCAGAGCCCCTTCTCTTCCACCTCTCCCCTCTCCTTTCCCCCCTTCTATTTTCTGAACTATACTCACATCCTACTGTCCTTTCTACAATAACAGAATAGAGATCAGTGGCCTACAGGAAGGGTATGGACCTTAGAAACAAAAAGTCCTGTTCACCCTCCATAGTTGGGGAAGGTGGTGGGGGAACTGTCAAAATACCTTCTATTCCTCCTCCTGAGTTTCTGCTCCAAAGGCTGAGCGGAAGGTCCTGTTACTTAGTATCTTCTTGCAAAATTTCAAATAGTAAGTCACAAATTAAGTCTTCAGCAGGTTACCCCATTCATTAAGTGTTTTCTGGATCACCGAGATACATGTAGGATCAGAGTTAAGGAAGGAGTGTTTCATC
The DNA here is from genome assembly GCA_963574885.1 of Lepilemur ruficaudatus. Lineage (NCBI taxonomy): Eukaryota > Metazoa > Chordata > Mammalia > Primates > Lepilemuridae > Lepilemur > Lepilemur ruficaudatus. The sequence continues at coordinate 16,598 of CAUYRT010011284.1, read as the reverse complement.
GGAGGGAAGGTGGATGCCAAAATTAACAGAGAATACTGAGACAGAGCTGAATATGAAACTTAGTGCAATACGACTTAAGCCCTCTTCCCATAAGCAGGAGGTCTGGGGTTTTGCCCCAGGGATGTGGAATTCTAGAAGCTACAGCTGAGGATAGAGGTGGGGCTGGTCTGATTTAAAACATGAAATGTGGGTCAGAAAGGGAATAAAAAGGTAATGCTTGATGAGGGTGAGTCTGCAATGGAAGAAGCAAGCAGGATTAGATGGGTGGCCAGACAGTGGATCTTGAAGGCCCTCCCTTGGGTGCTAAGCAAGCATCTCCTTGGTAGGGACTGTGTAGCTTCATCCAGGGCAAAAAAGAAGTTGGTAAGATCCTGGAGACTGTTTATCTTACCCCAACCCACCCAAACCACTACCTTTATGTGAATCTGGAAATTCCTCCAGGTTTTTTGGGTTTTTTTTTTTTTTAACCCAAAGCTTCTAAAGTTCCATGGCTGCACCTCTGAACCAAACTTTTGTTGGTGGATTTGGATCTGGAATTGGCAATGCTATTGACAGATAACAGAGAATCCAGAAATAAACCCATATATTTATGGTCAACTGATTTTTGACAAAGGTTTGAAGTCAATTCAATAGGGGAGAGGATGATATTTTCAACAAATATTTTACATTTAAAATTGGTGGATTTTATTGTATGTTTATATACCTCAATAAAGCAGATTTTTTTTAAAAAAGCTATTTTTTTGGGTTACAGTTTGGTTTAAAAAAAACACAAACAAACAAAAAGCTTTATTTTTTGCTTTTAAGGTAAGATATAAATTGTAGGCCTTAAACTCAAATATATTAACACATAACTTTAAATCTGATCATTACTTCAAGTTCTCCCAGATTGACCATAGCAGTGGATGCAATAGTCATCACTACTGCAACACGAACACCGTTCTGTCTTTTCAGCTAAGAACAAGGAGAGCCTATACTTTTGTGTCACTTTCCCAATGCCTCGTATGTAGGGAGGTATTTTTATTGTTATAGACCAGATAGAAAATATGAAACAGAGGAATTGTGACTTACCAAAGTTAAAATCACACTAATCCTCTGGAACAAATTTTATGATGATATACCCATTTTTGTATAAATCATACCAAAGCACAACTAACGATCTGAGACAGTTGGGCAACTTTTGACCAATGCCTTTTCCAGACCATTATCTAAAGAATTAACACAATATTCTCATTATTTAGTACTAGGATTTATATGTAAAATTTGTTCATTGTATGTATCTATGTATCAACATGTACTATCTGTAAGAGAAAATGGTCTTGTAGGTATTATAATTATATAATCTATACATCTTTATATATCTATCTATGTAGATGACCTGTATATCTATCTATCTATCTATCTATCTATCTATCTATCTATCTATCTATCTATCTATCTGAGAAAATGGTCTTGTGGTTCTAAGAACAATTTTGGCAGCTCAAAGAGCTTCTTTGATAGGATAAGAAATCTCATGTAACTTGATTTAACTTGCCAATTTCAATGAGAGTTCCCCTCTGTGAGAGAGGCAGTCATGTAAACTGATCTAGTTCAGCTGATAGTAACAGTTCCAGACATCCAACACAGAGAGTGTTTTTAAAATAAAAGTATACAGGATTGGAATGTTGATAAGACATTTGCAAATACATATAGAAATATGATAATTTATACTATTTTGTGATAAGACTCCCGGTTGGCATTAGTGATGTGTCATATGATTGCATTAATTGCAAAGAAGAAACTCAAAATGGCATAATTGTGCCTGATGTTCAAGTAATAGAAATGGAATTTAAAGTGTTGTTAGAAAATGGAAAATGTTACTGAGGTGAAAAGACTAAAAACCAAGCCATTAGCACATGTAACCCTTTCAAGGTAACAGGAGGTATACAGTGGAGCTTCTACCATCACTCATTGACCCAGGCAAGGATAAAAGACAAGTAGGAGGCGAGTGTCAGCTTCTGGTGGGTCACCTCTGAAAGTGCTGAGGAGAATGGTTGCATGCTGTAATATCCTCATGTCACTGTAAATAGGCTGGCATCTTTGGTGTGAGAGGCACCTGAGCATAGCAGGTCTTACATGGGTCTTGCTGTGAGTTGCAACATAATAAAGTGATCTGGAGCATGAGCTCTGAATGCCAACCTGCGTAAGTTCAAATCTTGCCTGTGCTTCTGACTAGTTATATGTCCCTGGGCAAATAATTCAGCTTCTCTGTGCCTGAGTTTCTCAATTTGTGAAATGTAGAGTCACTTCACCGTACTTTTCTTCAGCTGATTATATGGATCAAATGACTAAATATTTGTAAAACTCTTGGGACAGTATAGGCACATAGTAAATAATATATGAGTGTTTTTTAAGTTAAAAATTGTTTAATTGATTATGAAAATGTATAATGGTGGGGCTTTTTTGGGGGCACCAATAGAAGCTGCTCTGGAGACTCATCGTTGGAGACTCATGGTCTGAGAGGTCTACTTACTTATAGAGCTCAGAATGCATCCCATTGAATCACAGTGACTGCAGTGGAGAGTTCCATCTCAGCCAACCACAGCCTTCATGAAGGCAATTTACTCTCTCTTGTAGCTTTGCTAAGGAGGCGGGCACAGTGGCCATGTTTACAGCTGTGGCCACAGCTGATTGGACCAGAGATAATATACTGACTAAATCCACACTAAAAGATTCTTTCTCCAAAAAATTTCAAATGGGAGAACCAAAACATCAAGGGCTAACCTTGGAGGGTTTTAAAAAAAATATTCAATGCATTATTATTTATTACACTCTCTTTTCTGTGCACAAGATCAACAGAGCGTATTCCTCCTAACTGAAATTTTATATCCTTTGACCAACATCTCCACATTAACCCCTCTCTCCCTATCCAGCAACTTCTGGTAACCACCATTCTACTCTCTGTTTCTATGAGGTCAACTTTTTTAGATTCCACATATAAATGAGATCATGTGGTATTTGCCTTTCTGTGCCTGGTTTATTTCACTTAGCATAATGTCCTCCACGTTCATCCGTGTTGCTGCAAATGACTGGATTTCCTTCTTTTTTTATGGGTGAATAATAGTCCATTGTACGTATATACCACACTTTATCCATTCATACAATGATGGACGCTTAGGTTCATTCTATATCTTGGTTGAGAATAATACTGAAATTAATATGGGAGTGCAGATATCTCTTCAACATACTGATATCAATTCCTTTGGATATATATCCAGAAGTGGGTTTGCTGGATCATATGGTAGTTCCATTTTTGGTTTTCTGAGGAACCTCCATACTGTTTTCCATAGTGGTTGTACTAATTTACCTTCCCACCAACAGTTCCCACCTTTTCTCCATATTCTTGCCAACACTGGTTACCTTTCGTCTTTTTGATAATAGCCATTCTAACAAGTATGAGGTGATCTCTCATTGTGGTTTTAATTTGCATTTCCTTGATGATTAGTGATGATGAGCATTTTTTCATATACCTGTCAGCCATTTGTACACCTTTTTTTGAGAAAATGTCTATTTAGGTCTTTTGCCCATTTTTAAATTGGTTTCTTTGTTTTCTTGTTATTAAATTGTTTGAATTCCTTATATAGTTTAGATATTAGTTCCTTATCAGATGTGTGGCTTGCAAATATTTCTCCAATCTCTGGGTTGTCTTCTCGATCTATTAATTGTTTCCTTTGCTGTGCAGAAGCTTTTTAGTTTGATGGCATCCTATTTGTTTAGTTTTGCTTTTGTTGCCTGTTATTTTGGAGTCACATCCAAGAAATCTTTGCCCAGACCATTGTGGAGCCATTCCCTTATGTTTTCTTCTAGTAGTTTTACTAGGTTTTATGTTTAAGTCTTTAATTCATTTGGAGTTAATTTTTGTATATGGTGTGAGATAAGGGTTCAATTTCATTCTTCTGCATGTGGATATTCAATTTTCCCAATGCCATTTATTAAAGAGACTGTCCTTTGTCCATTGTGTGTTCTTGGCACTTTTTTCAAAAATCAATTGAATGTAAATGTGAGGGCTTATTTCTAGGCTCTTTATCCTGTTCCATTCATTGGGCAGTGCATCTTTTTTTTATGCCAGTACTATGCTGTTTTGATTACTACAGCTTTGTAATAGATTTTGAAGTCAGTTCACATGGTGCCTTTAGCTTTGCTTTGTTTGCTGAAGACTCCTTTGGCTATTCAGGGTCATTTGTGGTTTCACACTAATTTTAGGGTTTTTTTTCTATTTCTGTGAAAATGACGAGGCTAACTCTGGGGAGCCACGGTGCAAGTTCATGTAGAATTAGAGCTGGAGTGAGTGCCATCACAAGACAAAATCATAGACCAGCATCTGTTATGGGGAAGCACAAACCAAGAGTCATCTACAGGAAGCCAATCCATGGGATTGTCCTTATACCCTTTTTCACTCAAACTAGTTTGAATAGGTTATTGTTCCTGGCAACACTGAATGGTGGTAGAACAGTCCTGAAAAATAATAACTGAGCACCATTTATTGTGTGTACCACTGGGCCAGTGACTGTGAGGAAGAACTGGAGGAAGGCCCTCATGGGTGTCAGGCAGTGCTAGGCACTTACATACATCATCTCATTTAAGTTTCACAGTAATCCTGTCACACCAACCTTGTTATCCCATGTTCACAGGTAAAGACATTGGGACTCAAACAAATTCATTGATTTTCCCAGGGAATGACAGAGCTAGAATTTTTTTTTCAAATTTGTCCAACTTTTAAGTCCCCAGTTCCTTATTTTAAAAAAGTGTGTTCAAGGGTATGCACATGAAAATGCAGATGCAATAGCTCTAATTCTTTAAATTGTCCAAAATGCGTGCAGAGATTGCTCTGTGTAGCATTCTAACAATCGAACCAAAGAGAACCAGTCTCTGCCCTCTTCCATTCTAACTAGCAAACTACGGCCTTAGTACTCAAGGTAAGAAGTGCACTTTAGAAATAAGGGAAAAAATAAGTACAGAACTGGATTGAACTTGGGACAGGAAGCTGAAGAATTTCATGTCTATGATGATCAAAGTGAGAGGAAGCTGTCAGTTCATCTGGGCCCAATCTGGCAATTTTCCTATTGTCAGGAGAGCCCAGGGGAGTCTCCATGTGGAAGTCATCTCTTCCTCCTTTCTAGTCCTATGGCACTTGGTTAATAACACACTTCTTGCATCTAATAGCAGATATCTGTCTTAGATGCATCCTGGAAACTCTTTTACAGACTTGTGCAAGCCAGAACAACTTTCTGAAATATCCTTTTTAACAGATGTCAGCAACAGTTTAATTGAGAAGTCTCAACTCTTTGGCACAGAAACATTAAAGAATTTTAGTTTTTCAAGAATTGACACCAACTATATTATGTTTACCCTACTCCCCCGCCTTTTACTGCTGGGTGGTGGTTCCCTTAATGATACTTGGCTAGATTGCATACATTTTTAGCCATTTTTGGTTATTAAAACAGTGTTCTTCCAGTCCTGTTCTTGCAAAACTTCAATCTCAAATTTGATTTAAAAATCATCTCCTCCTCTTTCCTAAACACAGAGTAGAATTGTCTGGGTGAGGAAGATGTCTGTCAGCCACCTTGGCTAGATGTCTGGAGTCCTCTACTTGGTTGGCCATAACTGCTGTTCTCATTGGGTTGGGGTTAGGGTGCAAAAGTGGAAGTTCCCACACGTCCCCTGGGAGGAGGCTCATTCTCAGGCAGCTAATTAGGCCTCGGCTTCCCCTTGCCGTATTTAGCTGTATCCACCAGCTGACTCTGAGTTGGGAATCTCAAGCTACATTTCTCTGGTGCATGCATCTCCTTGCTCTCCATGAAGCAGTGGTCCCGACAAAACTGTAGCTCCCAGGATCATCTACAATTTGCCACAAACCCTCAGGCCCCCAGACAATTGAGAAACCCATCTTCCATACCTCTCCAGGAACATGACCAATAACTCACTGATTCTTTCTCCCTTTGCTCTGGTGTTACAGATATAGATCAGCAAATCTGCTGGCTAAGTAGTTATTCAAACAAGAAATGAAATGCCAGTCTCATCTTCTTTTAGATAGCCCTGATTTCTACAAGATTCTTTTGGGGCTCTTTTCTATTGGCTTTACGTAAGGCAGGAAGTAGCTCTTCTTCTCTGTTGCTATACAAAGACGAAAATCTCCAGACATTTCTCTCTCCCATGTGGTATGACCCACTCTCTGTAAGCCCTGCTAGGAGATGGTACACTTCACATGAAAACAGTCCTCCATCCTTAGTATGAACAAAAGGAAATTCCCACTGGACATTCTGTTAAATGAGTCAATCACTAATATGCCCAAATATACTCCTGTGTATGTCAGTAATAATATGTTCATTTATACAATTTTTATCCCTCTATGAAATATTTGTAAAATTGTTTTTCATCAGATTTTTTTTCTCAGAGGCAATTATCTATAATTTTTCCCAGATAAGGGCAGTCTATTGGGATACATGGGAAATGGAAAGGAAGGGAAAGCAGTGGTTGATTACCTATTATTTTGTGATGATGAGTAGATAAAAGGTCATTCTGCCTTGCTATACCCTAACACAAGCATATGTGTACGCACGCTCTCTGTCTCTCTCAGTCACACACCCATCCTAACCCAGGGGTGGAGGAAGCTGTTTCTCCTGCAACATTCCTATTCATCTTTTCTTTTACACAAGACACATGAGACATGGGTCCTGACACCATCCTTAGGAGAGAAGCAGGGACACAAATCAGGATGAGAAAGAGAAAAAGATGTGGAATTTCTTATAGGCAACACTTTTCTGTTTCCTTTTGAGAAAAATATAGGTGCTATTTTAAGATGTTATATAGGTTATTTGCTTTGAATCTGACTTCAAAACTATGATATAATTCTTACAATTAAACTAGTAAAATAATTCATTGGGTTTTAAAATATTAAGCATTATATTTCTGAAAATTAACTCTAATAATTGAATCCAGTATTAACAAAAGAGAAATTGATGGAGCAGGGAATAAATTTTGGATACTGTATTATTTTTTTTCTTTTAAGACTGAGGTTCCTCTTCCTCTTTCCTTCCCTCTGTTTTTTTATTTCTTTAAAAAAAATTGTTATTTTTCGTCCCCCTAACTTGAAGTGGCAGGGCCAGCAGAAATGGTGGGGCCTACAGGGTCAGAGTGGAGTAAGTAGGGTCGGTCAGAAGACTGCTGTTCATACGAGGAAAAGAAGCAGATAAATGCATGAAAGGAGAATGGGAGCCAGCTTTTTCACAGTTGAGGAAAGGAGTTACAAGTGTGGAAAGAGTAGAGATGAAATGAACTCTGTAGTGTTGGACTAGAATATAAATTATTGGTGTGAACTCATGACTTAACATATTTAGATAGATACAGATATGTGCATATACATTTGCATAAACACACATACATTTCCTAGCTCTGTCCACTACCCATACCTAGTACCCAGATCTTGGTTTCTAAATACCATTCTCCACTAACATGAATCAGGGCTCTTTGGAGAAGTGGCTGAGGCAGAAAAGTACAGGAGGAGACTGGGACATCTTGTTGTTTTAGAAATCAGGAAGTCTCAAAAAGTTATAGGGACCTGTCGGAAACCACACAGGAACCAGCTTGAAGGGGCTCCCCCTAGCCAAATATGGGACACTTTTGAGCATCAAAATAAGTAATAATGTAATGGATTGCAACCCAATGAATAAAAAATAAATCCATCAATCTTGCTCATAGGAATAAATAAATAAATGAGGGGAAAAGGGAAAGTGCTTCCTTTCAGTAAGGAGCCAACTAATGAAATTAGAAGTAATGGTAAAATTAGAAAAATCAAAATTTGGCAGCTGTCATAGTATTATTTTAGTCAAACAAGAATCATCCAAGGATGATTGAAACAAAAAGTTGATAGCTTTTGAGGAATGGGATATTTACATGATTTCAAGGTAGCTCCCCACAAAATATTTCTTAATTACAAAGGAAAAAACTAATAACTCTATAATGAAGAACCATGGCATACACCACCTGAATCAAATAATCAGAGTTAATATAACCAGGGATGGGACATAGTGATGTCATGTCCTTTCTACTATGATTTACTGAGGACACAAGGCCACTTTAAAATTCCTGTCAAAAATGCATAACCTGAATCTAATCATGACCATCAGAAAAACTCAAATTGAGAGACATTCTATAAAATAACTGTCTGGTACATTTCAATGATGTTAAGATCACAAAAGACTAGAAAAAACTGAAGAAATTTCCCAAATTTAGGAGATTAAAAAGATATACAAAAAGATGTGACAACTAAATGCATTATGTTATCCTGGATTGGATAATGGATGAAAAAGGGAATTTTTGCTGCTACAAAGACCATTATTGGGACAATTGGTGCAATTTAAATGGGGTCCTAGGATCACAGAGTAATATTGTATTAATATTAATTTACTGATTTTGATGGTTGTTTTGTGATCAGATAGGAGAGCGTCCTTGTCTTTTTGGAAATACACAGTGAAAAGTTTAGGAGTGGTCAGCTTATCCTCAATTGGTTCAGAAGGGAAAGAAAAATATATATATATATTTACAGGAAAAGAATGAAAAGCCACTGGGGCAAAATCTTATCAACTAGAAATATGGGTTAAAGACATACAGAATGTATTCTTCTTCTATACTTTTCTTTAAATTTAAAGTTATTTCAAAATTTACAGTTTAAAATGATAAAAGGAATCACTGTGACTCATATTTTACTTTCATTCTCAGAGGACAGACTTTGCTCTATGCACCTGCCCTCCCTACTCTGGCCTGTGTCCAGACATAAGAAAAAACCAGTGAATACTTGTTTGGATAATTGGTGGTTATACTTGTCTTAGCATCCTTACTAAATTGTAAGCTACTAGAGGGCTTAAACCATGTCTTGTTCCTCTGAATTCCCTGAAGACCCAGCTCTGTGTCCTGTACATAATTGACACCATTGGTTATTTGCAGAACTGAATGGAATCATGTGGCCACTCAAATGTCATGATAATGATTAGGTTCTGACAAAGATCTCCTTTATGGGCCTATGAAAACAACCACAGTACTTGAAACTACAATTCCCCTCCTGGGCTTATGAAAGCCAGGGTCCAGGTTAAGCAGCCCTTTGTGAAGCTGCATTCTCTTGGAGCAGCATCTGACTCTCACTGAGTCACCTTTGGCAGGGAGCCTTCCTCTTGGTCTACGGTCATTACCCTAATGAAGTACAGCTGGGGCTGCGAACAATGAACTTGCACTCAAGTGGCAGCCGGCCTTAAAAGAACAGTTCCCTCACCCACTAGAACAGCCCTCTCAGGCCAGAAATTGGCCCAGTGGTTTTATGTTTGGATGGGCTGTGGATCCATCCATAGGGAGGCAGAAATGGCAGCTGCAAGGCATGCTATTAATAGAGAAAATTTCAGTTTAAAGTGGAAACCCTGCCCAGAGTGAGAAGCAAAACTTGCCATGTATTTCAAAAACCACTGCCGTATTTTTTGGAAAGCTGTGTTTGCAGAGGAATCTGACACAGATTTTACAGCTGGACAGCTGTCCTGTTCGCTCAGAGGCAGGGTGAACTGGAAGTCAGCCTTCGGGGCCGTGAGTACAGAGCAGCTCTGCAAGCAACAGGATCTCCAGTGAGACCCCCAGATGATGTGCATTTCCCAAGACTGTTTCCGTGATGAAAAAAATGTATATTTTTTCTACGTAAGTCTATATAGGTCACTCCTCTGATGCAGAAATCAACATTTCATGAGGTAGACAGAAAAATATCTGGTGATAACCCACATCGCCGAGTGCTTACTCTGTGACAAACGCTATTTATTCCAAGAGCTTTATATGATTATCTTGTTTAATCCTCCCAATAACCTGTGGAGTATATACCCAGCTCACAGAGAAGGTACCTAAGAAACTTGACCAAACCCACAGGGCTAGTAAGTGGTGCAGCTGTACTCTGACAGCAAAGTCAGCTCTTTAAGTCAGATTTTTCAAAGTTGGGTATTTTTCCAAAGAAACTTCGGATTGACACTTAAACACAGAGGTGATACTCTGTGAGGCGTATTGAAACTTGTTTTGATTTCACACACACGGTACAAAGCAATGCTAATGACGATACACGGTACAAGAAGAATAATACAGGAGTATCAGAAATGCTTATTTTGGCTGTTAGGGGCACCAGCAGGGATCTGAAACTGTGTTAAAAGTGCAAAATATGACCAGTTTGAAGTCACGCTGGTTTGACGGGTTAAACGTTTTCCTAGGTAGCCCAGCTAGGAGTGGGGAGAGTCCTCCTCCAGAGTCCTCCCTCTGGAGGGCTCACCTCACAGCACGAGGAGGGACAAACACCAGTGGCTGCCCGTGACTGTCAAAGGACCGCAGAGAGCCCCATCAGATGCGGAGTGTAGCCAAGGGGCCTCGCTGCGTGTGGGAATGCACGCTGGACGTGGGGCAACGATGACGCTCGCTGAGCAGAGGAGCATGGACCCGTTGGCAGGCGTGACAAGGCCGGGCAGGGTGGGCTGATGCACAGCTGAAGAGAGGAGGGAAGCATATTAGAGATAAAAACAGGAAATGACATTTCCAGCTGGTGGGAAAGAGTTCCACGATGAGTCAGAGAGGAAAACGATCAGTGTTCCCTAGGCAATAACACTGCCTCATTATATAAAGTTTTCTGCTCTGTCAGTCATTAACTATACAAGTGAAGAAGGCAAAACACTCACGTTTTTATGAATCAAGCAATCGTTAACTTCTGTGAAGCATCTTCTCATAACCAGACCGTGGCAGTAAGCTGTTCAGAAAAGGTCAGTTAACGCAAATGGAAAATGACAACGGGATAGCAGAGACGCACGCGGCAGGGTTCTAGGTGCCCAGCCCTGTAGCACCCTATTGACTTGGTTTACCCATGGGTCCAGGAACCATCCCACAACTATTGGAAAATCTTCCTCATAAGAGGGAAGTGATTGTTTTCATATAGCACTTACTGATTCTTCACACAAATATTTTATGGGATCACTTTTTTCCCATCAAAAGAATAACAGCAACAACAAAAACATGCTAAGAACACTGGGATTGCATTACAATAGACTAGATCTTGGCCTGCTCTGGTCAGACCTTTTTTCTATTAATAGTTTCGGGCTCTCCAGCTTGGAAGGTGGAAAGCAGAAACCAGGAAGAGCATTTCAATGAAATGGGTAGAGCTGGTTTTTAAAAAGAAGAATAGGGATGGACGTGGTGGCTCATGCCTGTAATCTTAGCACTCTGGGAGGCCGAGGCAGGAGGATTGTTTGAGGTCAGGAGTTCGAGAGCAGCCTCAGCAAGAGCGAGACCATGTCTACTAAAAATAGAAAGGAATTAGTCAGGCAACTAAAAAAATAGAAAAAATTAACCAGACGTGGTGGTGCATGCCTGTAGTCCCAGCTGCTTGGGAGGCTGAGTCAGGAGGATAGCTTGAGCCCAGGAGTTTGAGGTTGCTGTGAGTTAGGCTGACGCCATGACACTCTAGCCCAGGTAACAGAGCAAGATCCTGTCTCAAAAAAAAAAAAAAATAAATAAATAAAAAATAAATAAAAATAAATAAAAAGAAGAATAGAACTTTAAATAAGATTATGGGATATGATATTATTACCTGATATAGGCAAGTCTAAGCAAACCTAATTACTATCTTAGAATATATAGTTCACTAACTAGAGGGTGAAAACCATGCAATGCTACCAAAGACATGATAAAGGAGAAAAATTGCAATATGAGAATTAAGAAACAATTTCCAGATGATAAGAATGCTTTAGCTTTGGAATAGTTTACCTAGATATTTTTGTGATACCTCTCTCTAAGAGGAAACACTAAGATAAATAGGGATCATCTACCCACTTGAAGTATTAATAGTTTAAATCAATAATTATCAAACAGAAGTCTATGGGGTCTGGAAATTCTAGAAGAATTTTAAAATTTTGTGTTTTCATTTTGATGGTCATTTCTAAAAATTAGTATTTTGTACCAGTCTGAGCATGACTCAAGTTTGGGAAACAATGGTTTGAATGTCTAAATTCTCCTCTCTTGCACGGCTTCTATGAAATATTGTTCTAGTATAAACTTTTCGTAGAATAACCAATCATCATATGGCAGTAGGCAATAGAGCACATACTCAGTGCCCCCTTCTAAAAAATGTGATCAAATGTTAAAATTGCAGGAGATAAAGGGAGCATATTTACTTCCTATGAACTGGCCATTTGGTACTGTGGCATTGGTCACTGAAAATCTTAAATGTTGAAAAATATTAGGGGGAAGGCTCCCTTAAGAATATAACCACAATTCTTCAAGGGGGATATTTTAGCCCCTCAGATATTTTCTTTAAAAAAAGAGGAAATTATATATATGTGTGTGTGTGTGTCTATATATATATATGTATTTTAGGGAGATTCTATACATTTATTCTCCATAGATAAGAGAGGAAAAAGTTGATTTCAAAAAAAAGATTATACCTACAAAGTATAAATAATGGGTTAAAGAGTTTGATGTACTGTTTGTTTACCCCATACATTATTACTTTCAGGTAATGATGAGCATATATTTATCCATAAGCCACTAATTTGCTAATGCTTTGCCAAGATGCCTCGTGACTTTTTTGGTATCTAATTGGAAGACACTGAACAGAATTTTAAGAGCTGTGTTGGAGCAGTGCAATGAGCTCAACGCTGTGGGAACCTTATTTTCTCTGAGAATGCTACATGTAAGTGGCACATGTAAGTGTCCCATACAGCAAGTATGCTGTGGGTCCCAGCAAAGATAGTCAGTTGCAAATTCATTACGAAGCAGCTGACAAGAATGAGTTTTAAAAATCCTCACCGCTCTAAAGATAAGCACTAAGACACACATTAAAAGTTAACTAACAAGTAAACATATATATTTTGTTGTTTTTAGTTCTCTTAAACCACATATTTGGGTCCTGCCTCTACCTAAATACAATGGATGCAATTTACTGATATAAAGGATGTTACGTAATATCACTTATGAAAAGCATTTCAAGTTAATGATACTTATTCTTAGAACTAAAGAAAAGAGGTCTTGCATTCATCCTAAGCATTCAATGATTATTTAAAAAACTAGAGGTTTGTAAAGTTTTCCACGTCATTGTTCTTATAAATGAAGTAAGCATGGATGCAAAATACATTCCTGAAGTCTGAATTGTTTTAAATTTTGTAGGCATTACCTAATCCCCAAAAGGCAAATTCTGTAAGTAGCAGGATGGAGCACTTTGAGGGAGAACGTCCTTAACTAGGAGGCATTAAGTCTCTTGTACGAAGATTCTAAAGAAATGTGAAGATTTTGGTACAGCCTTGAGAACCCAAAGAGATCTGTGTTCTCTAGTAACACACACACTAGATCTCTAGTATCCAGTCCCAGTGTAAACATCTGAAGCTGTGTCCATTTGATTTGATAGATACGTAGGTATCATTGTTTTGTTCAAAATCGTAATTTAAATACTTTGTGGTTTTAGAAATAATAGAGCCACGTTTTCACCATTAAGGTGAGTGATTGTTCAGAGACATTTGGCACTGTCTATAGGTTTATGGCTTCCAACTTGTTTAAGACCATTCCCAGAGTGAGAGCTGATTTGCCACGGTTATGAAGCTTTCAGGATATAAACTATAAGAGTGACAAACTACAGCAGTTGAAAATGTGTCTTCAGATACTCACTTGGAACTCCCATTTATGTCTCTAGGAATAGAGAAATGAGGATCTAGGGACCAAATCTGGCCCAGTCAGTAACAGTGTAGGTAACACATAAATATTAATGTTCATTGCAGTTAGTGTGGTATGCAGAAATATCAGAGTATAATTGTTAATTGCCAATACATTTCATTCACGTTACACAGGAATAAGTGAAAACCATTTTACCATAATTTTAAAATGATTCCATCATAATAATTATAAAATATTCTTTCCATTCCTCCTTAGATTGTTAAAACTGAATTTTCTGAAAATGAATCATTTATCCTTCATCTTTATTGCCATTTGCTTTCTAGATAGATGTGTCTATGTACCTGTTATTCAGTTTAGTCAGTGAAATGGTCTCCAGTTGTGTCTCTTTACTGGTGCCTGTGCAGTCAGCGTTCTTGGCATTCTTTACGCAGAATAGAATGTTCAAATAATTACGAGCATTCACTACAGATTTCACAGTATTTTAGGGGTGGTCATGGTATCAGGGGAGGAGGGGGTCTCTTCTTTGCCCTGCCAAGCCACCTGTTGGATCTTTTTTTCTTTTGATTTATCTTCCTCTTTGATTATTCATATTCTGCCTCAGCCCACTTCTGTTCCAGGACAACAACTACAACAAACATTTATCAAGCACCCACTGTGTGCCGGGCATTGTGCTAAGCATTCTATAGTAAACTTATTACATCTTTATTCCTAAAGCAATCCTATGACATATTGTTTTTCTATTTCTGTAGTAAATATCTATTTTTTGCTGTCCCCTGCCCCATTCCAGGTGGTTCTGGAGACTGTCAGTCAAGGTTCTGTACCAACCGTTCCTGCCAAAGTGTGGGCACATGACTCAAGGGAGGCCAATCAAGCTCACCCTGAGTGACCCCCGGGTGGAAAATGGTTAGGGTGGAGGCCTTCTGGTGTCAGAGGGATGACAAGAATGTGTTTCTTCTGCCATTTAGATCCATAGAGTTGCCCAGTTTCTATTCTTTGCAAGGCCTTTCCCTTTGATTCTGGGAAAGAACTAAGACCATGCCAATCCATTACCCTTTTTGGTGTGAAGGAGCCTGTTTCTTTTGCTTGCACCCAAAGCATCCTAACTGACATGTTCCCATTTTGCAGATGAGGAAAAGGAAACTAAAGCTTAGAGAGGATGACAGAGCCAGGACATCAGTCAGACTCCAGAACAGGACCTTAACCATCGTGCTGTGCTGACCACTACAGCAAGGCGAACTCGGGAAGAAGCGCCTGAAGCTAGGAGAGAAAGCGTGCTCCACGTTTTTCTCTTCCCACTTTCTTAAACCCTGTGTGTTTCTCTTGGATCAGGTGCTACACCTTCTAGGTTTGCTTGCTCCAAGTCATGAGTCAAAACTGACATACGGAACAGGAAAATTATTTGTTAACTTAAACTGTCACTGTTAAGAATATAACTTCATTACTGGTAACTAAGCCCATTGCATCACTCATTAGGCCAATGCTTTTATACATGTCAGATTTTTATGGCATAAAACTATGAACGTGTAATGTATGGACAAGGCCCTACAGTTATCTTACAGGCAGGGTGGTATGATGTGAATCAGAAGATGGGCTTCCAGTTTCAGCTCTACCACTTGCTGTGTATGTGACATTGGGAAAATTGGCCTCTGTGGGTCTCAGTTTCCCCATGTGTGGAATGGGAATGGTGGTGATCCTTTCTTTATAAGGTGTATCTTGAGGCTTTAGTGAGACCATGTACCTCTTGCATTCACTAGTGAACAGTAAAACTCTGTAAACATTAGTGCTGCTTTTACTCTCAGGATCTAAAAAACTGGTCAGTGACAATTTCAAGAGTGTTTTCTTTGTTGTATAGCCTCTCTCATTGATGTCTAAGCCATAGTTTTCTTTTTCTTTCACATTTTTTTAGTAAGATGAATGGCAGAGTATAATAAAATGCATGTTTCACGCTCCCAATCAGCGGGTTTTTGTAATTCTGCCCTGAATTTGTCCTCCTTGTGACAACTCTGATTTCACTGAAGGAAATCTGATCTGAAGGGTTACATATGGGATGGGGAGGATAAACCCCTTGGGTCCCAGGAGCAGCTCTAGTTCTCTCTGGCGATGGTCATAAATTGTTACTATTCGACTGAAGGTCAGCAGCCTCTCTGGGAGGAATCGTTGCTGCAAACTCATTTCCGGGGAACAGGCACAGCACAAAGCCTGCATCGACCTTGGCCCCAGCTTCCACCTGCTCATTAGGGTCAGGGTGAGTTCAGGAGCAACTCTCTGTACCCATATTGATCTCTTCCAATGGTGACTAAATCATATTAATATACTAACATGGAAACCTGGTGCTTCTATTCTTTCCACTCTGCTTTTGGGGGAAGTTATACATTATTCATTCATTCATTCATTCATTCACTCATTCCTTCAACACTGAGGCTCTAATGCGTGCAAGGCATTGAGTTTAAACTCTGACACGAATCACAAATAAACTCTGCCCTGAGGGACGCATATAAGCAGGAGGGGCTGTAAGACATAATCATAAATAACATTCATCAATGCAATGGGAAGAAAAGATATTTTAAAAGACGGCAAGTATGAAGAGGGAACTGTTTTTCTTTAGGGTAAAATAATCCTTGATAAGCTCTTCCAGGAGTGCAAGTGAGACCCTCCAGCTGAAGCTTGGAAGGAGACTGTGAAACGAAGAACTGGCTGCAGGAACTTGGGGTTGAGAAAAGGAGAGTGAAGCCGGGCGCGGTGGCTCACGCCTGTAATCCTAGCACTCTGGGAGGCCGAGGCGGGTGGATTGCTCAAGGTCAGGAGTTCGAAACCAGCCTGAGCAAGAGCGAGACCCCATCTCTACTAATAATAGAAAAAAATTAATTGGCCAACCAAATATATATATAGAAAAA